>LUCM01008827.1:0-16124 GCA_008360955.1 Fasciolopsis buskii | reverse complement strand
TTCCCATTGGATATTCACATTTTTTATATAAACGTGTAACTCTGAGGAAAGGCAGCGGTCAGTGAGGCTTGCCTTGCTGTTTAACGCTGAACGATGATGATGACCCAAAAGTATCATGGCTGAATCAGACGTTCGATCTCCATGCCTCATTAAATACGGTGACCGCGTTCTTTTTGAAGTCACAACCACTTTCGTTAAAAACTATGTAATCATGACACATTCCGGTTTGTTGTAAAGCAACAGCAACAACACAAGTGCACGTGAGAAATTTGTATTCAAGAGTACCAAAGATACTCTCTACCTGATCTTTTCAAATGTCGTTCAGACCTCGGAACTACATCATTTTCAAATGTTGTCCTCCGAATAGCCGTCTGAATTCCGCCCTTTGTTCCCTACCATTGTTAAGTCAAAGAGGCTTCCTGATCTTTCCACAGTGCCATGCGACTAGGGCTCTTGAGGGCATAAGTCCGTACCAATGTATTCAGCGTTGGTGTGTTAGGAAGGGGGCTAACTCAATGTGTACCTAGGGTCCAAACATTCCTCTCTTATCGTGTGAGGAGCACCTGTGCTACAGCGCTCACCTGTGTCTGTTATTGCGTTCTTGTGTGACCTAAAGCATTAACGCCTTGTGCTTAGGCGTTTCTGTGAAGTTTAATCTATCAGGGGACAGCATAACTGCGACTTCGATTTTTTCGCCGATTCCTAATCGCACCAAATTTATCTCGAAAATGATGCAGATGGTACATGGCTGGGAATTAAAAGGGCAAAAAACAAGACCGAAAAAAGAAAAGGTTATTTGCAAATTTATGATCTCCAGTGGTGTTAGCTTACTGTGCATAGGCGGTTTGTTTAAGTACCTTGACTGCTTGGGCCAACTGGGAATGCGTTCGAGAGGCGAAAATAACTTTGTTCGGAGGTGGACGAAGTTCCGTAGTTCCGATTTCGGTGAAGGGACAGACTGTAAAAGTGCCTAATAAGATATTAACATTACTCACCCTCAGATAGCTTTGCATTACGTCCGGTGATCCCGGTGGACACGGAACCTATCCATGCCAAAGAAGTGCAAAGCAAACATAACGTCTTCCCAGTTCCCGTAGGTGACTCCAAAATGGCGTTTTGACTCTGGATGATAATGCTTAGTGGAAAAAAATTGGCTTTACGCTGTTTAGTGCTGCGAGAAGTTTTCGCATGTATTCAACCTGACAGGGATACGGTTCGTGTGGAAATTCTATGCCAATGCCATCAATGTTTACAGTGGGCATGTTGAGGGTAGAAGCACCAACCACTGAAGGAATTACAGTAAAATAAGCAAACTGTAATGCAAACAATCACAAGAAATAGGTCCGACAAATAATTGATCAGAAGTATCCTCAAGGGACAAAAAAGGGGGAAATTGGATATCATCAAGTGGACCGCTCATGGGCGATGTTTTCTGAATAGAGAACGTCACCAAGAAAACGGACGACAACTAGGATTAAAATAGTGCCCGGCTAGGCGATACGGGGTACTCGTGTTCAAAGACCATCTTTGCAAACAGACTCAGCAATGAAGTATTCTCGTGATTCGTAAACAAAGTGAAGACACTAAACATCAAACGTTGTACGGTGAAGCCGTCACCGATACAGGTCCCTATTACATGCGGCATACTCAGGTTCTGGACGTGGAAGTGACCACCAAATCAGTGGTTAACTGAATAAGACGGAATCATTGGATCAACGGTCATATACTGGTGCCGACAATGTCGATGATGCGATGGGCTTTCGCCTGGTAAGCATTCTCCCATAAAATATCACAAAAGTCTACTCGTAGCATCCTGATGTGGTGCATGTGGGCAATCAACAGAATGTCCCAGACTCGTCCTTTTGCCTTAGCTAAACAAGGTTTCCGAGAGGGAATGAACTGACCAATGTGAAAGATGATTGGAGACGTCTGCTTGAATAAAAAGACCTAGTCAAGACAGGTTATCAATGAATATGATCGGTTTTACTCAGAAATCTCTTAACGCTCCGTAAAAAAACGCATATTAACACTTAAACCTAAAATGAATATCCTTCTCCAACCCATCGGTTCATCTCCCGTTTCCTCGCAAATCATCACACTAATCCAAAACGAAATCCACTGTGCTAATGGCAATAGCCGAGTGGAATCATGTAGTTGTTTCCTCGTGTTATTTCTCAACCAGTAGAAAAGTTTCGTCGAATTCTCTGTTACTAACTGATAAGTTCCCCCAGTCTTGAGAGCTCTTTCAACTATGTATAAGGCACCAACTGGCCAATTGGCAATTGGTCTTAGGCTTTCAGTTGACCGCTCCCGAAGAAAACTACTCGAAATGCTCCCAAATGACCGAAAATCTCAGTCCTGTAAACCTCGAAAGACGATGAGTGCAAATGCCCGGTGCTATTCATCGAGTTGAATAAACTTTAGTAGTCATTCTAAAAGATATGCACATACCCATTCCCAATTTGATTTTGACTGTTATTAGATAGCAACGTGAGCTCAATGAGGGAATAAATGAGAAACTAATTAACTGCAAGGTGTCGACTGACTCTTGAAAACGGATGTGAAAGCCGCCTTCTCCAAGCATCTTGGCAAAAAATTGCCGATGCATTGCTGGAAGAGCTAGGTATACGGAACCGCTTTCGCATTCCCAAACTCTCAGAATGTGAGGATGGATCAAGTCGGGAAAACCATACTCGATAAGAGGACAATGCGACTAACTGTGCTTGCTATTGGTCTCGGGTAAACCTGAGGATGTTGGGTTATCGAGGAGATGCAAAGATTGCGAAAGTGAGCTAAATACTTCTGTTATTGCAGTGGACGTTATTAGAGAGCCACACTGTGTATGTTGAGACTTCTAGGGGTCACATGCATCGGAGGATATATATATATATATATATGCCACGTCTAACCAAGCTCGAGTAAGAACAGCTTGTTGCACATTCATTCTAGTGTTTGATTTTGGTTTTCTGCATCCTGTGTAAGACCTGTGCGTCGATATCCGGCGAAAAGGTGCGACCCTCTTCCTAAGAGACGCCTGAGTGGAAGGAGGGTCGTCTTTAATTGTGTGAAGCTCTAAATTTCAGAACGAATTAACTGTCTGCACACGAGGTAAATTTCTCAAGCTTTTCAGCTATGGTATCCCCAGAAGGTAACTGATTCACAAGTGGCAAACGAAATTGGAAGAAGGCAGTGACAGCGACTAAATTTGTTCTTTGGAAAGACCTGGAGATTTTAGTCTCGGGGGGAAGGGATAGCCATGTGACGAAGAAGCATTGGTTGCTCGTGCCAAGCGAAGGCCAATATTTAGCCACATCAGTTCTCAGCTTTTATTGATGACAATCAGATTAAAGAGGGAAAGAGTCTGTCCTGATCGATACTTAGTCGAGGTCTTTACTTGTTGCGTAAAAGATTTCTAAAGGATATGTAGAAGTGGTTTTCCAAACCAGCCCTTGGACAGTCCACGGGTATCGAGCCTAAATTTCCCTGTGATTCGGAGATGTGCACAGTTGGAAGGTTGTCTTAGGGAATCTGGCAGTGCTAAGGCCACTAATGAGCGTATGGCTACAGGCCAGAGGGAGTTGGACTACTCCTAAAAAGCCTTTCAAATCTAGCGGAGGAGAAGATTAACCACAATTTATTAACGAAGGAATTTCAATCGCTATAGGGGAAAGGAGAAAATGTCATAATTGATTACTCTCCCAGCAAGTCCCCTGCAAGAAACTTCCCTGATAGCAGTATGTCCAGGGGTGAAAATTCCTAAACCTATGTTGGAGATTAGCTAATTTTCGGTAATGCCAGTAATCTGGAGATTAGCGTCTGATACGACTTGCTGGATTTCTGGGATCTGGTTGAAAAGAACAAAGCGACTGCTGTAAAACCACGATGCAGTATTGCTAATGTTAACTGGCTTGGACACAGGGTTGGATCGGACAGGGGTAAATTGGGCTGCTAGTGGTACTACGAAAGGTGAAAGCTGCAGGATTGAGGAAAATCGTGGGTGCGGATGGAACTGGGGTGGGCGAGAGAGAGAGAGAGAACTAGATCTAAACTGGGCATCTGCAGTCCCCGAGGCCGGTATGCATTCCTATCATCCGAAAAAAATGTATTTCGGTGACCTTTTATGAAGCGCTTGAAACGTAGCTGCAGTGGAAGGAACAAGCCCTCTAGCCACTGGATCCCACTACACGGAGGGAAACGGGCAACTGTGACTCCGTTAATAGGTCTGCATTCTAGCACTGTTTGCTGCGAAGTGGAGGCCTGGCTAAGTAGTCTCCTGATCCCCCGATTGGGACGTTGTAAGACCTATTGTTTTAACGGGATCTCATATTACGTTGGCTTGCTCCTAACCGATGTAACCACTTGTGCGGCACAATTACTCGGCTCTGCCCGACTGCAATATAGACAATCCAGACACTCGACCGGTACAGCGAAAAAACAGTCGGAAGAGGTAGGAGCGTGCGTGAACAACGCGCAAATGATGGCAGTGATGGGCGGTCAACGTTGGTTAAACAAGGGGTCCAGAGGAACAAATCCACTTTAGGTTGACCTGAGTTGGCAGCTCAGTGGAAGAAATGAATTGAAAAATAATTAATCCAAGTAAACAGGCTTTCACTTAGCAATATCACGCCGACTTACGGTCAGGTTCTTGTTAAACCCAAAGTTTTAAGTTGAAAACCACAATTAATTACAATTCTAATTTCGCTCAGTGGCTGGATTCCCTAGCAGTACCCGTCCAGATAGGCTGACTGATACACAACGCTGAAGCACAAAACACCAGCACCATGCGTCACACGACAGCCCAATAACACAACGCCTGCGGCCTAGTAGAACACTAACACAAATTGGCTTTGAAGACAACGATTTGGGCTTAAGCCCTCGAGCACCGTAGTCGCACAACAGAGTATAACATGACAGATTCTCCTTCGTTGCAGTTAGATTGCAGGAATTTACTGCGCGATGCCTTATCCTCCAGGTTCTTGCACAGAGAGTTCCTTAGATTAGATGATGCCTCGACAAAAGAGGGGTGAAGCCATCTTCAGTTACTAAGGTGGCATTAAAAATTTTGTGTGACTCCAACCCCCATTCCTATCAAGCTCGAGGGGGAATAATTAATGAAATGCTTTCCTCTCGAACATCTCCTGAGCCTTACAATTCATACGGTCCCTTAAAAACAAACATAGCCATACCTTGTTTATTATCCATTTGAAATCACGCACAGATCCTGCCTCGACCACTTCCTCTGGTAGCTTGCTCCAACCATTTACTACTTTCAGGGCGAAAGATTCGTATTTATTTTCTCTCAGTCATTTTCCGTTTTTCTCTTAGTTTTCCTGTTTTCCTTATTCAAACTCGGGCTCCACGGTGAACCCGTAATTTGGCGAGGCCCTTAACGATCTTGAAGACCTGCAATGATTCACGTCTTTCCCTTCGCCTTTCCAGGGATTACGAGTGGAGTGCTTTCAGCCTCTGTTCATAACCCATGTGCTTCAGCTGTCCAAACCGCGTGCAAAACCACCTTGAATCTGCTGCGGCTTTTTCATATCTCTTACCAAACAGTCTCCACTACTGGACACAATACTCTATGTGCGATCGGACAAACGCCTTGAACAGCTGCAGAAAAACGCTAGGCCCCCTAGATCCTGCAGTCCTCTCAAGTTGACGTAAGGCACATCATGCATTCTTTAACTGCTATCTGAAACTGCAGACTAGGTTTGAAATCCGCACTCACCAATATCCCGAGGTCCCTTGCTTGCTGCATTCGTTCCATCGTGACCTGATGCCCAGGTGGCGACAGGGGTTTGCTTCCTCTTCCATGCGTTGCTGGAAATTGTTCGAGTTCAGCGGCAAACCTCAATTTAATGACCGCTGGTAAACTTTATCCAGATCCCTCATGATGGCCTCACTGTTTGCTATCCCTAATAATTTGATGTCGTCAGCAAACGCCTGACGCGGATTTGCCAACCCATTGTCCATGTTGCTGATCTTTATTGGGAAGAGCAGTGGCTCCAAGACTGACTCCTGAGGCACCCGCTGTATAGCAACCTTCTGTCTCACAGACTCATTCCAAAAGATCTACCCTTCAAACTGCGTGCTATCCAGTTGTTCACTTGAGCTTCCACCCAGAAAGCTGTCACTTTTGGTGATGAAAGCTGTCGTTGATGGAATCGAAGGACTTATGGGTGTCCAGATAGCAGACCTTTACTCTTTCGCCACTGCAAATCCTACCTGGTACTTTGTCCAGGATGCTAATGAAGTTGGTCAAACAAGAACATTTGTACCAAAAACATTGTTGCCCATCATTAACCTGTCAGCCTCTAGGTGACTGACTAACTTGTTGCGAATGACATTTTCGAGGGTTTCCAGTACAAAACACGTCAGACTAACCAGTATGCAGCTGCCACAGTTATTTCTGTCCCCCCCTTTGTGCATCGGTGTGACCGGCCACGCTACCCGGCCCATAGAAGGCCAACCCTTGGCCAGCGATACATGAGTGATAGTTTTCACCAGGATTTCGGCCAGCGGCTCTAGGGTCGCTAAGTGAAACCCATCAAAACTTGCCTCATTCTGCGCGTCCAAATTTTCAGGCTGTCCCACACTTCTATCTTCATGATGGCCCCTTACGGCATCTTCACCGTTTAGGTGACGTGACTCTGTTTGTCTCCGTCCCTTGATCCCGCCAGTGTTACGCCTGAAAAAATTCTAGCAGAGAGTCGGTATTTTCATAGCTGGCATTCAGTCTAACTTTGTGATGGTCTTTTACTCCGCCCGTGGCCTTTCTCAAAGCTGCCTTCGATTACACACAACTGTTATGCGCCTTTATCAGATCTAGCGATCGGCTTTTCGTAGGCAGCTCGGCACTGCCGCTGGATGCGTGACAACCATTTTTAACAGTGAATTATACTTCTCAATTTGCAAGGGGCATGCTCAAGGCAAGATCAAATTTGTACAAGGGTGAGGTAGAAGGAACGCGAATAACAGAAACCAAAGCGGATAAGGAACTGAGTGCAACCTTGGGTAATTCGGAAAGCAAACTTAAACGTAAAATCAGCTTCTGCAAGACAAAAGTATGCAGGTCAAAAATCAAAACTGAAAAAACCGTTCTACAAAATTTCACGGAGTTTCCTAAGACTGTTCTTGAGCAGCGGACTACGAGTTGTTCCGTGTTTAAATGCACTAAATTTGCGCATCGCTCGCTCAATACTTGACCGGAGCTCAATGGCGGATGTCGAATTATAACCGGGGTCCCCAAACGTCGAAAGCGTCACGCAATGGACACAAAAGCTTAGCTGAGGAGATGAATAATAGTCGGAATGTGAAAACTGGATGGAAAATTATTCAAAATCGAGCGGAACGTCAAAAAAGATAATCGCATCTAACAGCAAAATGCTAAATGAGGCGGTGGAATACAGTCAAGTATATGCCAAACTTTTTGGAGGATGTGCTTTGTGAAGCCTTTTGCACAGGGAGAATATGTTGCTCCCAAGACTGCTGATTGCATTCATATGCGGATGGCGGTGTTCTGAACCAAGAGATGCGGTGGAGAAGAATGTTCTTTTAAAAATTAAAAAACTCTTAAATACACGAATATTGTTCTCTGTGATGTCATTTTTGTCCCAGTTTTCGATTTTAGCCGGCAGTAAGTGTCGAAAAATTGATCGGATGCGTATGCCAGTCCAGTGGAATTAGTAACGTTTTCTTTGTCCATCTGTGAAGGCCCGTTTAAGTAGACGATCATCGCCCTGGTTTGGTTTTAACTGACTCGAGCGCTAGATCAGTCTAACGGCGTCTTAGTGGGAGTAAGAGGGCAGTAGATTTGAGGTCGCCGTTACGTGGCAGACTCAGTAGCAATTCATCTAGCCTGAGTATGGGGTGATTAGCACAAAAGTGATAAGCATTCTCACTTGGATGTCAGCTTGGGTAATGGGGCTTGTTGAACCGTAGGAGGTAGACCGACAGCATAATGATATTATTGCGTAAAAAGCTTGAGCTGGAGCGCCGGTTTCAAGATTAACGAGAATTGCTTATTCTGCACATCCAAGCCAGTAATGAGTATAAAATAATATGAGAAGAGAAGAGTATACGAGCTAAGGTGGTTTAAAATCACAAAATGTGATGCGAGCATCGATACATCAATCAGTATGTTGAAATTTTGGTCACCTCGCATTAGGAACGCTAAATGGTTGGTCAACTATGCCACTGGTAACGAGGGAGCTGCGGCCGATGGACTAGAACTCTGTTATCAAGAAAACGTTCTGTGGCTGTCAAAATTCTTAGCTTCCCTGTATAATGAATTATAGAGCGGGAATTAACGAGGAGCAGAGAAAACCTGTCGAAACAACCACGTTCATGTGATATTAAAAGGGAGGCCTCTGTAGGGGCCAAGTAACCAGCATGTTTACCAGGGGTTCAGGTAGTGCGTAGCTGTGGTAAGGGAATAAACACGGTCGACTTAACTCTACCGGCTGGCGAAGGACTGTCTATGTGAAAGGACTTGTAGACTGAAGCACGCGTTTATAAATGCTCGGGAGTCAATGGACGCAGCTTCAGATTATTTCGGCACTGGGATAAGGTATCAGTGGGGGTGGGTCGGTGTTAGAGAGTTGATCGGTGACATTGTCAGGGCGGGACTGTCAACCTGGAGGATGGTGGTAGGGCCTTGGAAAATGCCGAAGAAAGGGCCATTTACCAGGTTAGTGCACGTGGGTTTTGGAGTAGAACAGGATTGAGAAGAGCGGAGTTCGTTGGGTCGGGCAATTGGGATAGGCGCTGGACGAGCGCAGGCTAGGAAAGGATTCTCATGGTAGGTTGTGGGTCAGAGGACGTGACAGGGGTATCTATATTTTTTCAGATAGCGCAGGAATTCTGGAACTAAATCGTTCAAAGTTATTAGGATGCGTAGACTCAAAGTGCGGGCTTGGGGTACTGGAGTAGTCAAAGGGCGTTGAGGCTGCGAGAATGCATCTAAACAAGATTACCCAGTAAATGGGTCAAACTAGGGGAATAAGCGGCAGTCTCCAGATATCGAGGGACGTTCGTGCCGTATTGGAAATTAGCAAATGCGTTCCCGATGAATGGTAAAGGCGTGGGTACAGTGAGCCAATCATTTCTTGATTGTAAGCGACGGTTGGTTGGCCGCCTTGCTTTTGCAGGCTTTCCAAATTGGCAAAGCTCATGCCGAGATAGCTTACTCGAGTGAAATGTGCTGATGGTGCCAGACAGTCGTAGCGTTGGCTTACTGAATTAGCAGGGTGTGTAAGGATGTGGGGGTCGCGTGGTAAATTAGTTAGTTGGGTGGCATTCGTTTTCTGCAGAATTCAAACGATTTAGGTTGTGTGCGGTTTTGTTGTCGGATAGAAAGGCGAGGACGTACTTGAAGGAATGTCTGGAATGGGGTATATGCGAGGCGGCTGAGGTTATTGGTGTGACAAGCGAACACCTGCGTGTTTATACGGACTACGCTTATAGTTTAGCGTGCCACATTCGGCAAATTTAAATGACCACGTCTGTGGAGCAGTTGGACGGGGTAAGTAGAGTGAATTTCATCCAGGTCTACTGGTATCGGTTACGATCAACGAAGATGATGTCCAGGGTTTACCGCGTTTGCAGCGGGTTTACGTAGTGGAAGAGAGTCATTAGAATCATTGGATTTATTCTTACTGGATGAAATCTTGCACGGGAAGTCGAGCGGCGTAGGTACAAAACAAGCTGATTGTGTGGATCATTTACAATTGCAGCTTTTGGTGAGTGTTGAGCAACCAAAGCCTACAAGAAGGTCCCGCTAGTGCTTACCGGGCGCGGTATATTGAGATATGTGAGGTGGAATGTCTATTGAAGGGGAAGTGCAAATTATCTGACACCGTGGCAGTAGGCTGTAGATTTTGTCTGTCAGGATGATCCATTGATGTCAGCTTACTGTTCAGGTGGGAAGCGATGGATACAGCTGAAGTCTTGCCGACTTGGGGATTTGTGGTGAACTACTGTAACCGGTAAACATCCCCCAGGAAGGGAGTTTTATCAAAGGATATCTTGGTATTGTTAAAGGCGTGTATTTTGCTATGGTCACCTTGTTGTTTATAAACTCCTCAGTGGAAAGTTCATCAAGAAAGTTGAACAGAATTAGGCAGTTACTTTGGGAGGATATTTCCGCATCCCTGTGCACAGACAAGGATGGCGGGTCATACTGCAAGCATTCATTATGGTAGAATGGATCACTAGCAGTAGGATGCGGTCAAGTATATTAAAAACAACAACGTTCCTCGCATTCGCGATGCTCTTTTGGGCTTTTTTGTTAAGAAGTCAAAGAAGCGTCTTGCTGCAGCAACTTTGTCCTTGGATGGCTCACTGAAGCTGGCTAAGGGAAATAGCTTCAATGACAAACCTTTGATCCGTTGGACTTTATTTTCTAGGTTTTAGACTTTTTGTAACATCCGGAGCTTTCACATCATAGTTACTAAATATGCCCATAGGCGTAACCGAGCGTGTGTTAGCAGGGATTCGGGTTTTAAAGGGTTTTCCAGTAAGAAGCTGCGGCGTTGACGTCGTTTTGGCTCCGCCGGTGAAAGCAAATTAGGGGTTGTCCTGAATCTAAAGAAGCTGGAAGCGCTAGTAAATGGTGTGAACGTCTAGTGCCTTCCAAACAGACGATGGGATGGTGTGAGGAAGTATGGGAGCATGCAGACAAAAGTTAAGTGCAGCATTTTACTGAACGACTTGTAGCGTCAGCCTGAAGTTGAAAAGTTGTGTGTGCTGTGTTGCAGTGCACTCAATTTTGTTTCCTAGTTGCTAGACAGGGTGTATAAGCGTTGGAGATTTTCGTCACTTGGATGTAATCGACCACCGGTGTCTACGTATTGTGTCTGGGATTGGAAGGCTTGACCGAGCGAGTAATGTGGGGTATGGGAATCCGGTATTAGGTGCCATTCCTCAGAATACACTATCTCGCCGTATAAAACGTAGCAGACTACGAAGGTTGGGTTACATTTTGCTCATCACTAACCATAACGTGCCCTATTTTACATTCTTTTCAAGGGATGAAACAAGCCATTCGGAGGCCAACAAATGACGTAGCAACGTGGAATGAGAAAATGTACAGCTAGCACATCTTCGTGGTTGGGGTCCCAATGACCCGTCAACCGGTTGGTTGGAGACACTGAAGGACAGGTAGTGAACCCCAAACAGTAGCGATCGCAGTTTTTTTATCATATCAGAATGGTTGAACGAGTTCGTTTGTACGGTAAGAATTTGTTCAATATATTGGATACAGCATCATTAGCATCTTTATTAGCCTGTGTAGTTCCGCTTCTTCTTCCCCTTGGATATTCACTTTTTATAGAAACATTTATTGTCGGGAAAAAGTAGCGGTCATTTAGGCTTGCCGTGTCATTTAACGCTGAACGATGATGCTAATGAATTCGTTGGGTTTAACGTAGTAGTTGAATAATATAACGCGCTGGATTTCCTCCGGAGGACGAATTCACAAGCTGCAAATATTCGAAAATCTACCCGCGAAGTTCTATAGGACGACATTGTGATCGTGTTTAATGCCAAAATGGCCGCTTTGCTGGCGAGCCGCTTATGATTCGACATGTGTCTATCTAGCGAGAACCCTAGTTACTTGCATGATTTTATTCACCTGGTTAACACTCGGTCCTATATGCAGTCAGGTAGATGATGCGTTCGTTTTTATCTCAATTAGTCATGGTTTCCCGATGGCGGGAGCAACCAAAGCATGCCACTGATGTATACCGTCCTTTGCCTTATTCTTAGACTCCACAGCAGCTTTAAATTCATTTGATAGGGCCTTTAGTTGGTACTGCTTGTTGAGAAACGACGTGCCTGAAGCAAGTTTACTGATCACCAAAAAACTCTACCGGCATACACTCTAAACTGCCTGCTTTCGTTTACTGTTATTTTCCTCAGCGCGATTGAAATGGAGCATCCTATTTAAAGATATTTTAACTATATTTGTATGTATGCTTAGGTAGTCGGTTATGGGCCATGTTGAGGGTGATTTTGAAAACATAACGGGGTGCAGATCTGCGGCTTTCGAGTGCTTTAGGGACGCTTCAAACGTTCAGGATGCTAAAGTGCGGAACCACCTGCCAAATATCGTAAACCAACGCCTTAAGCAGTAAACACTGTCAATACCAGGTTTTTCTTTAAATTTGGCAAAAGGTTGTAGCTGCCCCTCACTTGGGTAACGGTAGACTGGGGAACGCCGAAAACTTCCGCTTTCTCGGAGGCTGGGATTCCGTAAATCACCGCGTGGAGGAAACGCCGATGATTATTTCATATTTAAAACTGGAGTATACTAGCCCCAAGTTCCAACAATGTTGACAAGATTTTAGTCCGTCTCTGAAGGGCGGAGTATAAAAAGCCGTCCTTCCCTTAAGGCTGCACTGCTATTAACCGGCAACTGAAGTGTAACGACAGAGTACGGTTTTTGAATAGCCTTTTGCCAACTTCGTCTTTTGTTGATATCTCATAGGTTCCGCACGGTGCCTCTTGATGGAACAACTGAAATTTTTTCAGATGACACCCTCCAAAACCATCACACTTTCCACTTTCTCTTCTTTCCGTGTACGGTCTTTCTGATGAACTGCAACGTTACTGACACTTATAGTATGTTCCGTGTTCTGGCCGTATTTTGCCGCGTGTTTCGTGTGACTTCTTGTTGCTCGGTTGATAGCATGTCCTCCGAGATCAGTCTAATAAATATTATTACGGTCTCACCGTCTTGTGAATAATTCATGTGAACCGTTGGCTGTTGTGCATCCATTTGTCAGAGGTGATTTCAGACAACCGAGTTTGAGCTGGATTACAAGAATTTGCGAAATGTCTAGCGAACATTCCTCGTTAATATGCCAGACTCTGCACCTCGCCAGTTTAGCTGAGCTACTGCCTTTCGGTAATAACACTTGTTTTCTCCTGATCTGTGCGCACCACAACGGAGATGATACGCGCCCAAGAAAATGGACTTCCTCCCACAGTAGTCGGTATTCGTTGGGCTCGAGTGTGAGATGGGCTTCACTGATCTATTCCAAGACCCTGTTTAGTCATTCTTTGCGCCCTTCCATGT
Organism: Fasciolopsis buskii; assembly: GCA_008360955.1. Lineage (NCBI taxonomy): Eukaryota > Metazoa > Platyhelminthes > Trematoda > Plagiorchiida > Fasciolidae > Fasciolopsis > Fasciolopsis buskii. Next base: position 3,046 of record LUCM01008827.1, on the reverse strand, counting down.
ACTCCAATGTCGTCCAAGTAGATGGAGCAACCAAAGAAAACCGCATCCTGAAGAATGTTTTATCTCAACCCCTGAGATGTGACTGGCGCGTTTCAATTTTTTCGGCTCGCTGGGGGCCACGATGACCGTATTAACCACATCGCCCAAATGCACCTCTACCTGCCAGTAGCCGGTTGCCAGATCTTATGTAGAGAATGAGGCCGCACCAATTTCGCCGATGTATGGAGACAGAAACAAATGTTTCTTGGGGCTTGCTTTCAGGTAATGGTAATCCACGCAGATCCACGACGGCCCGTCCCTAATCTTAAGCGGCAACACTGATGAAACCCGCGGGGATGAGAAAAGATGGATAACGCGCCGTTTGAAAACAACATTGACCACACTGTTAAGTTTCCTTCTGTACCTCCGTCCAGTAGGTGGGTTCAAGGAGGAGTGATCACCAATGTCGATATAATGTTCTCGGGTGTGTCCGAAGTCTTTGCCGCTTGCACTGAATATACCAGAGGGCTGCTATTTACCTTAAATACCTGGATTCACGCGACCTAATTTGTGCCGAATCCAGCCAAAAACTCGCGAGTTCATGAGCTGCCTGTATCCAATACTGCAGTTGCCAAAGCCAGAAACGCTCTATTGCAACATATGCGCGAACATTTTGGTAAGTCAGCGAAAACTCGGGCGTTATTCAAAAATTCATTCGCAAGCTTGTTTACAGAAGCATTCCAGCGGATAGGATTTTGGCTTCATTAAAAGAATCACTGAGAATAATCGGACAGACTGCGATACCCAACAAGATAAATTGACCGCCGATGGCGGTATCTGGCTTTAAATTGTGCTGTCCACTGTTGACTGTGATAAGGACATATGGATAATTTACCAAGCTGCACCATATAGACATCAGATGCATGCGATCCACGAAAGGATGCCCTCACTTTCCATCATAAATATATGTAGTGTATACCTCTCGACATGCGAGATGCACGCCCAAGGCAAGAGCAAATTTACACAAAGATGACGCAGTGGGCACAAAAACAAAATATCAGAGGTGATGATGCAATTTCTCTGTGCCTTCATAAACATAACCTGCATTTTCATCGGTCAAACACGAGTTTTTCAGCTTTAAAATCAAAGCTAGATAATCCTTCTTGAAGAATGTAAAAAAATGTATTTGAAAAGGAAGTAGCAACTAAAATTAATGGATGGGATTTAGTTTAATGCGATGTAAAGTCGCGATTGATTGTGAGTTGCCTGCCAGAAACTTTTATTCTCAACTCAATCGTCTTTTCGTGCGTTGTGTTTTGTTGTACTACTTGGTCGACCGGTGCGGAGCAGGCCTATTTATTCTGGATAAAACTCTAGCCTTTGCACATCTAGGAGCCTTCTGCAAGGCCGCAGAATTATTCCAGGCAACACGGTGACTAGTTGGTAAACCCCTCTGACAAAGTGAACCAGGACTTGGTATAATGACCTAGTAAAGATTTCGGGCCACATTCGCCGAGTGCCAGCGCCACCAGCGGGCTATTGTGAAATTTTTAAGGGGATCGTTCGTCCGGCGAAGGCCCACCGCATTCTCTGCACTGCAGATGCCAGTAATCGGCCGCTTGTTCGGTCAGCCTGAAAATAAGCTGTACAGGGCTAACCTCCAGGATGTTGGCCGTTCCTTTACAAGCTAACCGGGGACGTGGTAGGCACCAGGAGGCCAAAAAGTGGATGTTCTTAGCCATTGCGTCGATAAGCGCATCAAACAAGCTGACCAGCTGTGGCTCCCAAGAAGAATGGGTTCAGTAAAGAACAAGTCCCTTCTCGCGCTCCGTCAGTCGCCTTTGAATGAGCTCCTCAAATAGTTTTCCTAGAAACAGGTCCACCGGAACGAAGTCAGACGAAAGCGAATTCGGGAGTATCCGAAATCTCTGGAAAAAGAAGCTATGATAATATCCGCATCTAAGCAACGGCTGATGATCCCTCGAGCCGGCTCAGGATTGCAAGTCTTTTGCTGGTTTGTTCGCAAGATGTGGAAGCCAGGGTCAACAATTCATGGCCTTGAACTTTGTGGTAGACTAACATCAACCTCTACTTCTCAATGACGGATATCATTTAGACCCAATCTGAGCCAGTACACAATGCGCCCCTTGTTTTTATTGACCCAGCTGCCAACATTGAATGCTGTCAGTAGACTACACGTTGGTACTATCTTCACAAAACATGTAGAAAATCCGCTTTTTCAGATCAAGCCTTTCAGTACAACACCAAGATGACACTCATCCTGCATTGTGAAGAAAGCTGACGCCATGTTTTGCAGAACATTTAAACAATCTTTCGGAAAAGTTCAGAATCATGATAGAAACAATTATTGGTGCAAACACGTTAAAAATGGCTGGTAATCAATCATTTAGCTACACACCCGTTAGGTTAACTAATGTCCTCGGGAAAGTCCTTCAGCGCATCTCGAATTGCGTCCTTCTGTTATATCTAAGAGGAAAAAGATCTCCAATCAACACAACAACACGGCTTACTGCCTTGAAGGTTATTCCTCACGAGCATGCTCTACCTTATGGATACCGGAAGCATGCACTTCACGAAGGGATGCTCTCGCTTGCGCTCTTCATTGAATTCGAACAGGCTTTGGCCGGGTAACATTTATTCGAGAGGCAGGCACAGGGCAAGATCAGATTTATAAAAAGATGGCGCAGTGGAAGTCGTAAAACAAAAATTTAGCCCTGAAGATGCAGTGTCTGCGCTCTTATGAACATAACCTGCAATAAGATAGGCTAAACACGAGTTTTCGGGCTTTAAATCAGAGCTAGATAATCCATCGTCAAAACTTTCTGGGGCTAACTATGAGTCGCGCACTGTGAGTTAATCCATGTCTAAACGGATCAAAGGTGCGTATCAGAGGTGCGAGATTTGGCCGGGAAGCAATGGTGGGCGTTGTCAAATGGCCGGGTTCAGCAAAAATCGGGAGGGTAATATGGTAAAGATGAAGATCAATATGGATGTAATAACGGGATGCAGAAGGGTGAATATCATATTATGTGGATGGAGAATGGTA
>LUCM01008826.1:21502-48998 GCA_008360955.1 Fasciolopsis buskii | reverse complement strand
CACATGAATCATTCGTCCAACTAGGGACAGGGTTCGGTCATCCATTTTACTTATTTGACTGCATTCCAACCAAATTTCGCCCATTGTTCAACATATTTGTACAAGCCTACAGACAAAAATTACTGAAGTGTTGACCAGTATGAGACAGACTGTGTTGCAAGCAGGCAAGGAAGTATGCTTGAGTGAGAGGCCTTTTCTACAGGAACGTGCAACCTGCTGATGCTCACGTAGCCGATCAGAGAATAAAAATTATGTGGTATATCCCGCATTGCGTGTTAGGGCCACAAGAGAATAGTTCATTGAGATTTTCGAGAACCCACATGATTGTGCTACGGAATAAGAACTAAGGCAGGCGGAATGGAAAATAGTTTATCCGTTTGCGGTTGGTACTAACTCTTTTTGATCCTGCGAAACGGTAACTTGTGAATGGTAAATAGAATGCGTGAATTGCAAACACAGAATCAGTGCAAATGACCTATTTTGGTAATTCGATCATGGTTAGCAGAGATCAATCCGGGCGGATACAATGGATTTAAATACGGTCACATTTAGGAAATCAAACGGGCTTACGCTTTGGCGCAGGCAATCAAGGTGGGCATAGGTTGTTGATCGAAACAGCCGAAATTTTTGTCATCAGGAAAGAAGAAATTGGTCAACTTCTCGGGAAACAAGGCATCGAATCGTTCGGATCGGTGCTCATTCAGCAAACTAGATCTCGGTCCAGCCCATTCACAACAAGATGATCCGGTGGTATAATTTTGTGTGACATCCATCAAATTATTGTGAAATACGAATGCACATAATCCATTAGCCTTTTCTGGTTTACCGATGTACCACGGCAACGAAGTTTGGAGTGTGGTACGATAGTCCGAATGACCTGGCAAACCGATCGTCCACCCGGCTTTTGACCTATCTGAATGACCTAGCATTTTGTTGATGCTTGTATGAACGGCCGCCGGAAAATTGGGCATTTTTAAAAATCGGGTCACATTTGTTCCGGCCAGGACAAGACGCAATCCGCGTTTGTATCCCTCATCACGGCAAGCTCGGTGTGCTTCACAGTAATACTTTTGTTCATTGAGGATTACACCACAAACACCCTCGCCATAATCTGTGAGCCCGGATGGACACGACAACTGGAAGTTTGAGGCATCAACCAAGCCGGCTCTACCCAGCTGGGACAAGGCTATGCCGACCAACAAAATAAACATAACGTGATAATACCCCGGATGAGGCGGAAAAACACGTTCTAAGCTACGGTCAACAAAACTTTCCACTCGTAAAATTGATGTCCGCTGAAAGTGGGATACGGAATAGATCAGTGATTGGTTGATCAGCCTTTGATATTCTCGAATCCCATTGGCTATTCTACAGGTATTTGGAAATTGCTTGACAGGATAAGAAACATGTACCGCTTTTCCTGATTACCCGCAGATTATGGAGTTCTGATGTACTACTTTTTCTGAGTTGCTATCTGCTCGAAAATCCCTTCGGTCGGGTTCTCGCCCTCAACAATGGCAACAACCACTGTCATGATCGAAAAATGACCCAGAATCCAATATAATGCGAGTAGTCGGTTTGAGCACAAAAGTTTGAACAATTTCATTGCAAAAATATAGATACCGGTAATAATATGCCTGGTCATTTTGTGCACTTTGGACAAGCACACATTATTCTTTTTACTTTCTGCTTTTGCTAACCTGTCAACTAGATGCTACCGTATGGATTATTTGCTAGTGATTGTATTAAATGCCAGTTTAGTGGTTGGACTAGACAGCGGTGGTTGTGCACGGGCACGTTCTCCCACTTTTTTTCGCTATGGTTATCTCTACTATTCCTTTATTGTGATAGTCAAGTGGATTGAGCGTCTACTAGGGTAAAACGATGGAAGGTTTGAGTTGCACATCCGCTGGTAATTTACTGTCTTCTGGCACTTTTGCTTCTGGTTGTTTACGACCAAACGCCATTCTGAGCCACTTCCGGTTAATGAATGTTGATTCTCCGAGCATCGTGTCCCTTCACACTTGTCTGGCATTACCTTTCCTCCGCACCTATGCTATATGTTTATTAGTGGGAATGTCTCATCATTTCGTGCTGACTAAACTTAAGGATTGTCAGCGGCTGAATTCGTTCTTTCCTGCAACGGAAACCAGGATAACTCTAACGTATAATTCATTTCTGAATTGTGTGGTGAATGCTTGAATTAGGCATTCAGTTCTAACCCTGCAAGTTGCAATTTGTGGAGATGGTTTAAGATACGAACGAAAGAGCTGCAACTCGTCAATTATGTGTGATCTTTACTATCAGCAATCGGAGGATCGTTTACCAACAGTGGAGAACTAGAAATAAACGATGGATACATGTATTTTCTGTGACAATAACATTGGAGTAAGTAAAACGGGTCATTCTGAGGAAAGAAGCAACTTCCTTGGGGCTGGTGTGTGATTCGATAAATCTGCTGAGCTACCGGAACGATAATAGGTCCACTTGAGAAAACTGCACAGGGTCTGCCGTGGGTTCAGTTCAATTCCTCAATGCGGTGAATGAACAGTGAACAATGAGCTACGTATTGTGAAATGTCAGCGAAAGCAGCGAGTGTAAACTTACCGGCATACACACAGACTCCAAGTGGAGCGGTCAGCCATATTAGCCAGATCTGAAGATGTACCTTAAAATATATGGACGCAAATCTGAGCGATTCCAATTGTCACTGCATGTGAGTGTCCACAAAGCACCATGTGGAAATGGATACAAGCATATAAAGAATTTCGGTGATGTAAAACTGAACGCTGATCCACTCGATGTGTCACTGCTTATCTCCGCGTAACTTCGGCAGCCAAAATCAGACATTAATTGCTGAATGCGTGTCACCTGCTAGCCGCTGCGAAATTTGCGATCACCGAAACAACCGATTCAGATGAATTATCGATCGTCATGCTTCAGGGATGTGCAGACAATCGTTCGGTTCCACTTACTGATATGTCCAATAACCGTATCGGAAGCGGAAAAATTCCCCTTGTATGGATGTTGGGCAAGATAAGGCCGAACAGCATAAAAGAACCACGACAATATCGTTTCATTTCCTGTACATCAGTGATGCTAAAAGTGTTCCACGGACTGGTGCTATCAAATTTTACTCTTGAGGCTTCTAAGGGAGTTCACTCGTAGCTCCTCATTCTGCATGGGTGATGCAGTAGCCCGTCTGTGCCACTTCTTAGTGAAACTCCGAAAAAAAAATGAGGCTGAATTGGAAAACTACAATTTTAGTTGTCTATTATTGGATAAAGTTGCAACTAAAACAGATGGCATGGGAATTCGATTCAACTACGACCGGAAAATCACCTGGTGTGACATAGGACAAGCCTGTCCCAAACTCACATGCAGGGGGTGATCAGTCATCAGTAGGGTGAACTGTCATGTGAGGTGGACCAAATGCTGGTAAAATAGAGTGCTGGTAGCGTTGTCTCCATTTAAATGAAACCTGTGGCATTCCAATTCCCCTTCATCGTTTTCCATTTCAATGTAATATTTTCTCAACGCATACATGGACTGTAACTTATGCACATGAGAATTTCGATAATGAATGCAAAATGGAAACCTGTCACACTGATCATTTTACACTTAAGACATTCTCTGCAGTCTAGATTGCTCAGTATTGGCCAGTGTACTTTTCACAGGTGTTGTTACCGTGAAAATTTATAGAATACCCAACCAGCCGACAGTACTACGCCATTTGTCCAGTTGGGAAATCTCTCTTTCCAGTTCACTCGTTGGGCCCATACGTTGCGATATTTTATCCTTTTGAATACGATGCACAGGTCACTGACTGCAAATTTGCTGCCCACATGGTATCGAGATGAGATCTATACATGATGTTCGTATAACTCGCATCGATAACAACGTCGCCTGTACCATTTTCTCATTTGGATGACCCCACGGAAAGACATTGCTTTCTTGCACACACGAATGACTGTATTAATAAAATGTCCACATGCGTGCAATAATTAATATCGCCTTTCAGTCAAAAATATGAAGGTGCACAGTAAATTAGGTGGGAGAATAAATAAACAAAATAAAAATACACACTGAGAAGGATTACTGAATTGCCCTAGTGAATCATGCTGTTGCGTGTGCACACAAGGTCATCCCTTTTCGCTGTGTGATTATTGATCAAAGCATACCCATGGAAAATTCGCCGATGGATGCCCCGTTACGCCCCTCCGGGTGTTGAAATCTTTGCACAGGTACGTACGAATTTGTGCTGACATCATCATACGAGGGCACACACGGATTGTTGTTTGTAATTTGTTCGCATCCTATAGATAAATCGCCAATCAATTGGTAGTCAGTTATCTGAGGAGCAAATGACTGACTGGTCTGCCAAATCTAATGACGAATTAGGGAGAGGTAGCAAAATTTACTGATGTTCTGTTGGCCATTGAGTGTCACTCCGGTTAAAACAATGTCAAATGTATTGAACTCACACTCGTTCGTTCCTTACTGGCGTGTTTGTCCAGGAATCAAGAATGTGTAGTGTTTTTGATTCTTAATGAGGCTGAGCCCACTGTGCCAAGTTCAAAGGGTTTAAAGAACCTAAATCAAGTGAACAATTGTTTCGACATTTTTAAGCTTTTCATTACAATTTGTAACACCTCATCCCGGGGAATAGAGAATAACTACAACGGTTTCATTAGTGTTTGTGTGTTTACTTGTGCATCATGTCGTACCTTTCTTTGATATTGGCTCCACGGCCCCGTGCGTGTGTTCGGCGTCCGATACACTTGAAAAAGGCTGTCAATTTTTTGTCAACACAGAGGGAAATCAGTGTATGAGCCACTGAATATTGACAGTATCTTGTGATTTTGAATGTCCATATTTGCCAGGTGTAATTCACGGAGATGAAACATACCTGAATTACCTGGGGTTGAACTGGCAAATTATTTAACCATAAAATAATTTATGGGCGTTACTTGGTTAGGTTAATTTGATGGGGTTCTTGCTTTCTCCTCAGTAGTATATTTCGCACACGGATAGGTGAATAAAATTCCCCGAAAGCGCACGACCAGTTTGTCGGTTATTGTGGCTCTTCACGCATACAAACTCACTATTCATCTGTCCAACCATCCCTATCCAATGCGCCACGCTCCTTTCTTAGTTTCTCACTAGAATCTCATTTGAATCGTTGGGAGCGTGAATCTTCGGTTAGTCCATTTAAGAATCCCATATTGATTCGTCGGAGGATTTTCCTCGGCCAGGCAAGACTAACCGTACGGAAGAAAACACAAGGCCCGAAATTACTGGTTTCTATTTTTAGTGAGATCTTAGTGGGAAACCAAAAAAGGGCATAGCGCACTAGTAAAAGGATGGTTGGACTGAAAAATATCGGGTACCCGTAAGCGAAGAGCGGCAATAACAGCCAAACTGGTCGCGTGCTTCCGGGTAAATTTTTTCACCCATCCTTATGCAAAACACAACTACACTTTGCGATTCTTAAATGGACGCAACATCCATTCACGCCCCCCTCCCAGCGATTCAAAAAGATTCCAATGCGTTCGTGCTTTGTTTTTTGGGATACTCAGAAATCGGCCACCGCCAAAATATCACAGTTCACTTGATTACCTGGCCCAAGCAACTTGAACGTTCCCCATTACAAATGTGACAATCCTACCCTCACTGTTTGATTCTGCATAATTCCGATTGGATGTATCTGCCCAGTTGTGCCATTGGTAAGATTCTTTTTCGCACACTCTGTCGAAACTCAGGGAGGTGTCAGTATCTCAGGCAGAGAACGGAAACGTGCTCAAATTCGGTAATATTCCCCGGTTCCATGGGCTGAAATTCGTCTACGCAAAATCAACAAACTATAATAACCACCATCCAATGTCAACGCGAGTTTTATCGCCGCATGAATTTGTCAAAATATTCTTAATCATAACCAACAAAATTTTGTTCGTTCCTTTTTTGGCTCAGAGTCGCCACGCACCGATTCCTTGACGAAGTGTAACAACTGAACTCATTTTTAAGCCATCACTGTTTTCGTAAATACCAAAATATAACTTCTGAAGTACATTTGTATGTGGCACTTGGAAGTGTTAACATTTTTACTTTTTTCCACCTTTCACATTCGGAAACCCTCAAAAGCCTCTATCAAGAGATTTAATTCCCGTTCCTTACAGGAGCATCGATAATTATCTCCTCAAGTACATCATTGTCCAAATAAATATCCGTGAAATATGGAAACCACGTATTTCGATGTTATTTTTTATCTGAACAGAATATGCCGAGTTTGTTTGTTCGCACAACTCGATGCTCGGAAAGAAATCAACTCTATCAATTTTTATGCTGCAGTATGCCTATATTTTTTTTATCCTAACAGACACTGCACCAAAGCAAAGTGGCTATTTTACATCGGGCGCTGGGAATGCAACTTCTAAAATCCTAGCTGAAATGAAGAATTGTTTCATTTAGACAATCGTAATCATCTGTATTTATGATGACATAATGGGTAATAAAATCGCTAAACTCCGAGTCTCCATCTTGGTAAATAAACATCGTTTTCGCAGTGTCCAACGCGCAGACAAATATTGCGCAGTTGATGGGACGACCTATTGGGTCAAAAGGACATCGAATTTACACTAGCAAAAGAAACGAACAAATGCACCTCATCCGTTGGCGTGCATACAAAGTGTACTCAAAAAAATCAATTTGGGCTGGACTGCGCCTGAAATTTTTCACCCCTCTATAATCTTCCGCAAACGAAATCTAGTACACTGCCCAGTAGTATCACCCAAGGACAGCTGTTCAAAAGAAAACTTAAGATGCGGAAATAGATAAGATATGTAGTGCTTTACGTGTAAACGGTTGTCCGCGTTTGTTGACTGAGCAATGCATTGAAGACAAACCAACAAATCTTGAGGTGTGTATCTTTTTCAAGAAGGTATTATTTATCAATCTACCTTTCATGACCGACTGTTACAACGATTTTAAAAAGGAGAAAACAGCAGGAGGCGTCTGCTCTATTTCGTCCTGTAAACGTTGAAGTCATTCTATCTTTCGTTTATTACCGCTGACTCTCACTCATTCTGCCTAGAAACGCTAAGTTCTTTCACTTAGATCAAACCAGACCACGTATACTAGTTTCTACAGTCGGCAATAACAAATACAAATTTCTGATAGCCAATTCTACCCATCGCCATTACCTGACTTATTCATGCTGCAACTTCCTTCAGTTCATCGATTGATACGACCGACGAAACTTCGCCATAGTTTTACTTAGCTTCAACCATGATAATGGATATGACGATTTTCTAACCACTCCATTTTTAATATTGAATTTGCCGAGCAAAAGACTAGGGGGCCGAATAGTTCATATTCAAGACTGCTCACTAATTCATCTGTCATTCAGCTGAAGACTGCCTAACATTTTCGGCCAATTCGAAGTTCATCTACAAGGCTACATGAGAACGTCTGCTGATCTTGCCGACCAGAAGATGAACTAGCCGATTTAAAGAAACAAAACTGTGTGGAAGAGGAAGGCGGTGGTAAAAGATTTTCGCATCTATGCAAGGGAAATCAATGTCATCACGAGTTGTTCAGAGAACATTAGTGATCCACTGAAAATTTTGCACCATCCTTTAGAGCCCAGTGAGAGACGTCATTTTGTATCCTACTACAGAAGTGCCTATAAAATGACATTCCATATAACTGAAATGTGGTAGGTGCAAAATAGAATATAATCAACTGTCCGACAAGCTATATAATCACTAGCAAATCAATGCATTTGTGGTGACAAGCTGACCGATATTCATCCTGGGCTGATGAACAGTCACCATTTTTCGACATCAGCGTGTAGGGTTGAGTGTTTTTAATACCCACCGGACTTCTACTGGGAATAAACAATGTCAAGTAAATCTTCAACTCAACTGTCCATTTGATGGCCTTTTGGAATTTCTCACTATCCCAGATTTATCGTATGTTCTCGCTGAAGGCTGAAGTTCGTATACGGCGCATTTTTTTCGCGCCGTAAGAGAACAAAGCCGAGGCTACTTCTCCGGGGATTAATGATCATATTTAAAATGTATTTATCATAATCCATTGAACAACCGAAGACTGCCGAGATTTTGTGATGGTTGCTTCATCGGGACCTTTTCAGAATGGAATTCTTGCGATCTTGCACGTGCATATCCTAAAAGTATTAAACCCCTACTTCTCAATCATTGCTGTCATTTTTCGTCCCGTTCTCAATGGTGAGAATCAGTTAGTTGGAAGAAATTTTAGTCCAACATCTGCCTTCATATTAGTTTGCCTTCAGTTTGCATAATGACTATCTAATAACTACTTTCACACAGCGCTCGTCTAGCTATCCCATTTGTGGTGCACAAGAATTTTGTTCGAATTTTTCCAGTCTTCGGATATTGTTCGCGAAATGTAAGACAATAAGTGGACACCAGGTGATATGTCCTGGTTCAAGCGGCAGTCCGGTTAAGGATATCAGTCGATTTGCATGGAGATGTAGACGGATAATTTGACAGTGTCCGAGCTTTTAATTCGGTCTCAGAATTTGCTGCGGTATGTACACATAAGTCGAGTCACATTTTGACAAGATGAAGATTTTGTCGATTGAGAAGCAGTGTATTAGCCAAATTTGACTTGACATGCAGTGAGCAACCTTTTGAGTAAAAACAGCAAATGTTTTGATGAGATTAAAAATTGAGAAATACTAATATACGGAAGATGACTTCACAATACGTTTAGGTACTTTGGAAAATGCATTTGTTTGATTGATGTAATTTTGTCAGAATTAACTTCACTCTTGATCCAGTTGTAGCTTGTTTCTTGTTTTCGCATATTGTCCCAGCGGTGTTTCGAACGTGCACTTTGGTAGACATTGTCGGGTAGTTTTTATATGAAAAGGTCGAAATCTTTGGGTTAGAATATCGGTTTTTAACTTCATACATGACCAGGTGATAAGCGTTTGGTAATGAAGTATTGAACTATTTAGCAGTATATAATTTTATTAATGTAAAAACAAAAGTTGACTCAAGTCCCTGGACATACTGCAATTAAGTCTGCGAGAACTTTGTAAACGGCGATTATTTCGACTCGGTTTGAGTCTTCTGCGTATATTGTTTCTATAACTGTAAATAAGATAACTGCACTGGCTTTCACAAGGAAACCTAATGGCCGGCGGTGAACAATAGGATAAGGTCATGGCGGCTGGACTTGAAGGCCGCGGGTTGGAATCCTCCCACCACTGGGCAATATTCCGACTTTTCACCCCCCCCTTCCGGTAGCGGCCGCGTTCCTGAAAAATGGCGTACACTGTAATTTCATTGATCAAGCAATTGGAAAGATAAAAACATAATAGGTTTCCTTCACAACTATGTCCAGAATTTACGAAAAGGAATGCAAAATTTATCAAACATTGAAATAACACTGGCAGCCTTGATAAACATGTCACTCACACTCACAACGGCAATTGGTTTTTCACTTGTCAAGTCTCTGCGGGTAAAGTTTAAATGGTAAATGTCCAACCTTCAACGGTTAGGCATTTCAGTTTGGATTTCGGGGCCGTCAAAGACTGTCGTTGAACTTATGCTACTTTTAAAAATAACACCTGGTCCGGTTTGGTGAAGGAGAGGGACCGATTCCTTTGTCTGAATGGGTAGAAAACAAGTCTCTATCCAAATTCACAACAAGCAATCGTCATCAGTCTACGACAAACATGTCTGTCTTTCTTAACATCTTAGGGTGTTTTGCCGTACCTAGTTGTAGGGCATCATCAAATCAGAAGAAAGAATGTCTGAATCAACTTTGGTTAAAAATGTGACCGGCAGCTTCCGGTTCAGGATTAGTTACACAGGTTTTGTCAAAAGAAATGCAACAAGCATCATATGAGCAATTTCCTTTCAAGTACGCAACATCTCCTTTAAAGAAACACCTCATTTTGCATCCTTTTTACCCAACAAGAATTGATCAATCTTTTTGATAATACATCGCTTGCTTTGGAGGTATGTGATGAGCAATACTATGTTAGGAACTTAGTATAAATCCCATCTCGGCCATCACGTCGCAATCATGATGCATCACGAGCCTGTTAAGAAGAACATAGTAAGGTTGGTTCTCAACAATCTGCTGCCTATTTTCTCTAAGAACGCAACCTCAATAGACGGCGGCAATCGGTGGTCCCGTCATTAGGCCCCAGTGATTTCATGGCCTTTTCGATGTGGCATCCATCACCCCCAGTTTGAAATTACTTTATGCTTCAAGGAGCTTTAGAATTACTAACTCAAAGCTCCTTTGATTATGTTTTGAAAAGAATGAAGGTTCAGGCCGAGTGTGATTTTTTATGAGGCATACCAGTCACCCCAGTGCGATTTTTCCTGACTGACTGAATGTCACACCGAATGCAAGCCACTTTAGGCGGAACGACGTGACTAATATATGTTGGTAGAGTGAAAACAATGGACTTCTTTCTGAGACACGCTTGTCTTTTCATAATGTACAATTTCTTAAAGTAGAAGGAATATGTCCGACAAAATCAGCCCTATCCGGATTGTATTCTCTTTTGATCCGCTGGTAAGGAGTTTTTATTTTTATTCGTGTGAGGGTGAACAATTAGGAATGGAATAAAAAGCGGGACAACTTCGTCAGAGAAATTTCCAGTAGAAGTGTTTATTTTGCCAGTGTTTTTCATGTCATTAGATGTTATGCATCCAACAACAATATCAACAGGCCCTTAGATCGAGGTTATTCGAATTTTCCAATGCTGAACAAGATGGCTATTTTCTTTGCTTCGTTGTGTTGTTAAGTCATGCCCACGTGTCTAGTGAAACTTGGAGCGTTCAATTGCTATTCAAGTTTACGTGGCCCATGGTGCATAAAATATGAGAAATAATCTGTGAGAGCATTAGAGAAAGAAACTTCCGTCGTGAGATTTTAGTATAAATAAGAGTTACTCTGAAGTCCTTTTCGGACAGGATTGGTTTCGTTCATGAAAATTATGCTCTTGGAATGGTTTATTTTGTTTAATATGACGTAGTGACCTTATTTAAATTAATGTGCTAGAAAAATTTAAGTAGAACATTTGCCGGTGTTTTGAAATCAGTTTCTTATCCGCTAGATTGTGACATCAAAATATTTCGCTGTTTCTGGCTTGCTGCTTCACTATCATGGTAGTACCTTCAGCGATTAACACAGTGCGCCCAGACGACCTTGAGGCAAGGTCAACTTCGGTGTAAACCACGATGCTCCTCAAACGAAAACTTTTCTGTTCTTGATCAATTATGATTTATAAAACACAATTAACGCAAAATTCCCCGGTTAACAAAATATAGTTTCAGTCCCAAACACATGCACAATCGTGGGCAGAATACTCGGTAAAATAGGTGTTCTTGCTGAACAAGTGAATTCGCTATCATCTACGAACTTAAATTAGGCTGAATTCTGCGATCCTTCTAAAAGCGTTTGCATGATTTTCATGATTCAGTATTGTTTATTCTTTATGTTCTTTCGCGTTTATGCAGACATTCAAGGTCCCCATGTTTGACCGACCTTATTAGAGGTTACAAGCAGAACTAATATAGGAAACCTGTAAATAAATTGGTGGTATTCGCTGATGCTCGTTTACGCCTAGCAAGTACTAGTGCCTTAAGGATATTAACACTGTAAATTACTGAATGCAACAAAATTGGCAGAAGTTGTGTTATAGCAGCGTCTCACTACAAATTATCTTTGGATACCGCACTATCTTTCAAATCTAACTAACGGTGGCCTTCTATGGCTACAGAACATTATGCGCTCGAAAATAGATGAACTCAACGCGGCAAAAATGAAGAAAATAACAATACTTGAGGCTATGGTAACGGAACCCTGAGCTAATGGGTACAACGAGGGTTCGAGAACAATGCACAGCTTCATGGTAGCATAAGCAACCTTTCTGAAACAATGGATCATTAGCAGTCTTACCATATGGGGAAGGTAAAACTGTGTCTCACGGCAATAATCCCGCTTGCAGCACAATATCCATATCTCTTCTATTGGAGAAAGAGTGGAACGAGGTCTGATTGTCGTGCGGCTCATGGTAGTATCAGCAGATGGAGTAGCCGCTGGTTGTTCAATGGTAAAAGTGGATACAGCTATTACAAATTGGCCTTACCTACTGGATGCTCTAGTCCCTTTCTTTAAAGATACACATTCCACTAGACTCAAGTATTTCAGTCTAATCCGTTGGTTTAGAAGAGAATGAGCAAACTGGGTTCACGTACCATCCTTCCAAACATAAGATACAGTGATGCGAACCGAATGTTCACCAATTCTGAGCAACGCTTCAGCGAACATGTCAGGTCTCGTAGTCATGAAATAATAAACTACAAACCACAGAATTTTATGCTCTTCCATGTTAAGTTACGTTAGAGATACCTGACGTGCCTCTGAGTTGCAATTATGTGACTATCATTCTAACACGGTCTTCAGGTGTTCTTGAAGCCGGTGCTCAACCTTAGCTGTTCAGTGCACTGGGGTGGACACAAGCATAATCTTCTTTGAGATCATGAGAGGCACAACATAGCACTTCAATGTCTACCTCAAGGATAAAACTACATGCAGCTAATTGATTTGCCGTTGTAGATCTATTTCTCAAAGCAATGCTACTAGCTTATTCCAGAATAAGAATTCTGTAGCGAAGGCGGATGCAGATATGTCGTGGTATACTACGGAATCCAAAACGTTTTTACGTACTGTGGTACTCAGTCACGTTAGTCTCCTAATGGTCATACATGATGCATGTTTTTAGACGGGCCGTAAATCAGCACATTACACGTGTAAAAGAAAACGTGAGTGCAGTAAAATTTAACATTTGACAATGACTATTTGTTTAACTGCTCCCGAATAGCAATATACAAAATTGAATCTCTTTTTTGAGCAAAATAAATGATCTCACAATGGATTCGGTAAAATATGGAAATGGAATTCGCAGCGCAGACAGCTTTGGTGCACGGCATGTGTACGTTAGCAATGGTTTGATAACGACACAATGATAGCTTTTATTTAGAATTCCGTAATTTGTGATCTACAACCTATCGGCCTACTAACACAACAAGTTTGTGAGCTGCTCCTGACATTTGACTTGTAGATAATGAGATATTTACAAAAGCAAACTTACCGGATTTGTTCTCCTGATCCTCTCGGTTATACCTATGTGACCCCACGTCTGCTATGTGTTGCGGTGTATTTTACACTTGCTTCTTGGTTCGGAAAAACCTCGGTACATATCGATGTTTTTTACGACGAAATCAATCATACCCCGTCAGGAAGGAAATCGTCCATGTTTACTTTCTAGCCTAGCAAGTTACTATGCAAATCTAAAAACTACCAGCGGTAGCCAGGCGGATAAGAACGAGTCGTTTAAACGTGAAGGTCGCGGGTTCGAATCCTCCCACCGCCGGTCAACTTCCCCACTTGGCAGCCCTTTGCTGGCCGCAGGCCCCTTCCTGAAAAATGATGTACATTGTTATTTCAATAATTAAAAAGGAATTGAATGATAAAAAAGTTACAATGCAGTACCTTAGTGACTTTACTATGGGAACATCCCAAATCCCTTGTATGGTTCTAACTTATTAGGATTCGGAAGTCAAATAAACCAAGTAAACGCAATCAGGAATGTGCAATGCTGAAGATCATTAAGCAATTGCTGGGATATCTTCACGGCAAAGTGGTCCGTTTACTGGTGTGCATTAGTCCTTATTTATGTCAAGACGTCTTCCCCCTAAGCACTGATGTAATTTCAGTTGTTCGCATACTTGCCAAATTGGTGACCTTTGGTAATAACTTGGGAAAAAAATGCCTAGGGAACGAGTTAAAACACTTTCACAGAGTGAATTATCAAATTGTTGGGAACTGCTCTGAAACTTAAATCTGCGCAAGTTACAAATAAAATACAAACACCTTGTTACGATAAAATCACAAAGATGCATATTCACAGGTTTGCAACGACTAAATTTGACGGTTTACGTCAGAAAAATTGAGTAAAAATTAAAGTTCTAATTACGGCGAAATTCTTATATAAACACTAGACATCTTAGTCTCGCGTTAGAGGTTTTGGAAGGAAGCAAACATGCTGGATTTTGGGGATCCGAGCACGTAAAATTCTTGTCTGCTATTTGTGTCCACAAAAAACTGAATGCTGTCAAAAATGAACAAATGCGGTCATTTACCCTGACATGGCCAGGTCCGTTTGCGCACAACTCGGGAGAACGACGTGATACGCGAGGGACTGCACTTTATTTCCCTTGACATCTTCGCATTCACGTTTATTTGCAGTGACCGGCCGATTTTTATCCCACGTAAGCAACAAAGCTTGGTGATGTGAGCGCCGATTGCTTAAATGTGAATTCAGTATTACACTGGCAATTTTCACTTACTTTCTCCTTGCCTTTTATTGGATTAAAATGGGCCACTCACATTTCCGTTCATTGCCGAATGGATCGTTCTTGCTGTGAGCATGTTGAAAGTTTGGTTTACATTTCGCAAATGCAAAAACCGTTTGTTAACCTCAGCTAGTTTTGCTGTTTAAGTGCCACAAATAGGCAGTTTTCATAATCTATTCGGGTGAGAAATCGTTTCTTAATCGCCAAAACCGCCCGGTAACTGCTTTCTCTACTAGATAGTGCGATAAATGTTGAGGTTCTACGTACTGACATATAACTGCCGGAAATCTTTAGCAAAACGAAAAACCCTCAAGTTAATGTGCAAGCGGAGGCAATAAGAACTGTTCCTTAAACTACTCCAGTGGTTTTGGGCCGATTATCTTATCCATATACCTCTTGGCCAGTGCCGGAAGTCGCTTACGCAAACCAAACATTTCCGGATATGCCATATAGCAATGAAATTTAGTTTGGTAAAATAAGACATTCTTGTCCACGTCTGTGGCAAATAGCTGAGTTAGATTACAACAAGAATCACTGTTTCAACCCTGTTTGGGAACTAATCGTAGCAAATCTAAACTTCAAAATTTGAAGGGCCCCTCTCTACGAAATTGGTCATAGACGAATATATTTATTTGATTTGTGATTAAAAGTAGATTACATTTAAATCACGTTCAATGGGAAGCAGCTGGAGCTGTGTACAACAGTATGTGTGACCAAACCGTGGAGGTTCTTCTAAGTGCATCATTGCGAGCTGCATTATACCGAGCGAAGTGGGTAATTTGCAATTATTATGTTTCCTTTTGCGCTCGAAATAACAAAAGTTAAAACTCGCAACACGAGGCTCTCTGTTGTTGTCCATGCATTTCACCCTTCACACTCCATCCTGGTGCCAGATCTGATACTAAAGGTTTCAAGAGAAGAGATGAAAGCAGTAGTAGTTTACTCAGTGAGTTGGAAAATACACCTTTGCTTGGAAGAAATCCGAGGTATTAGATAGGACGAATAAAGTGGATAAACTAACTTCATTCAACATTTCATTGCCTTGGAGCACAATCGGTTTTGCTTTAGTTTCTTCAACTCATAAATTTTTGCCTTTAAGGACTCGAAATTTATGTGGAATATAATTTGTTTCAATTGTGAACGATATAATGTCAATAACAGCGTTGTCGGTATAGGTAATGCGCCAACTTTTTGACAACCGTAGTCTTAATAAGATTTGTTCTTCCGAGGATCTTTAGTTGAATTGCTTTTTTTCGCGTGTGACAAATTTATTTGGCTACCTTTTATCCTTCTTGGACGATGAGTTGTCATGTGACCCCAAACCGAAAGCACCGCACATATTCACATTTGTGGCAAATTTACCATGTTAGGAGTAGAACATAACTCTGATCAGCGCGACTCAAAATCTCCTATGATGGTTTCGGAATTTACCTTTGGTAGATAATTTACTACCGGACGACAAGTGTTTTTTACCTGTCCGGAAAAATGAGCCTGAACAACAAGACTTCTAGAATTAGTTTTATCTGACAAAATAGTTTTATGTAAATCAGTTATACAACTGCCTAAATCAAATGCCATATAGGGTCCGAGCACCCGGACTAAGGGCGAAAGACCCCTTAGAACACGAGACGGACGGTAATCATCTTTGTAAGCGAACCAAAAGGAACCGGTAACAAGCCATATGATTCAACATTTCCTTAAATTCAGAAAACTTTATTCACCTAAACCACACGTTTATTCAGAAATGTGTTTTTCGGTCTTTACATTTTAAGCCTAAAGTGAAACGGGAATCAGGTAATGCTAATGGAACTAAATATTCAACCGTCCGTAAGCAGAGCAATCAAACTTAGGTTTTACTATTGACGAAAACCAACTGACATTTTAGAACGCGGATAAACAACATTCGCGAACGTGTGGCATCGAAATGCAAACAAAACTGCTAACCCCAAGTCTCGACCATTTGTGAGTTGTTCAAACATTTTGGTAAAACATCTTACACAATGAGAAATAGCCATCTCCAGGTCGCGACACATCTACTCTCTTAGAAGGGAAATGCCGATATGACCCTTCGACCTTATTGAGGGCCTAGTGCTAGCTTAGTCGGCCCTCCGTTAGGTGTCTTCGAAATAAAAGCAATACGAATAATAGTGAATAAACGTAAAATCCGATTCCCCTTCAGGCGTAATTCTGCATGCTCGACCATGCGTCGTATGTAAAATGTGGGAAAATAAGTGTATATGGATAATCACTTCTCGGCTAAAACCAGGACTGGCTTGATTATTCTCCTCTAGCATCGAGTTACCTTGCGGATTAGGCTGCAACCTACAAATTCTACATTGATTTCCAAAAATTATTCTTGTCTACATTGGTGGTCATGCCATGCTGCACTAAGCGCCCGAATAATTGGCGCGGGCAGTGAATGTGGTCTTCTTTGGATTCACTAATAACTGAAATTTCGTCGATGCATGCCAAAGCAAAATCTAAGCCTCTAGTCATCTGGTCGTTCAGTCATTTAAATGTGTTGGTCAGCAGTACGTAAACTAAACGGCCTTCCTAAGACGCCATTCGAACGGAAGTATGTCACTGTCACTGTCTTTGGTATATCTCGCTCTCACAGGGATCTGGTTGTATGCACATATCTGTTTTCGAGAGCATCCGAGCACCTTTGAAGTTGACCTTGACGTGCTCCGCGTATGATATGGAACAGCTTTCCGGAACAATGACATAACTGAGGGCTCTATATTCCCTACGCGCCCTCCTGTCTCCCAACTGTTCCCGACTGTTTGTAATAGAGAAGCCCATGGGCTATTAAATGCATGAATAATTCCCTGTTATAGCATGCGCTTAAATTTTTCTTGCGCTATTTTGGACTTGTCAGGTGCAGGTCGACGCACCTTCGGGTAGACGGGCAGACGTGAATTGTGTCTGGTTCCCATTAGGACCGAATCAAATATTTTAGGTACTCATAAAAATGACAGATAAAAAACGAGCAGCTGCTGTACACAAAATGAATGATCAGTTGACTGGTTCGTATGCAATCCATAAGGCCATGTTTAAAATCGCACGAGGGAACTTAGTGTACATTTTGACGGTGAAATTGGTTTACAGCACATTTACCGTTCAGACCACGCACGTTCAGGTGACTGGCTCTGTCCATTGTTGAAAAATTGCTATGGTCTAGTGCAAACTGCGATCTGGTCACTCGACAAGCCGGACCGCTTTTTAAGGCCTATTTTAGGAATAGTTTTATTCACAGTACATTCACTTACGCTTGTTTAGTGCTCCAAACGATTTCCCGCGACATTCGGGAGGACGTACTCCATTCTGATATTGTTCTTCCATTTTTTTCAAATCATGGATTGCGGG
The DNA here is from genome assembly GCA_008360955.1 of Fasciolopsis buskii. Lineage (NCBI taxonomy): Eukaryota > Metazoa > Platyhelminthes > Trematoda > Plagiorchiida > Fasciolidae > Fasciolopsis > Fasciolopsis buskii. Next base: position 31,206 of record LUCM01008826.1, on the reverse strand, counting down.
TAGACGTTAGACGGGTGAACGTCTTTTACTAACTTATTCGTTGTCATTGTCGTGTGTTTCGGGAAAAAAGGCTTTCGTTACCAACGAAAACTTAATATAGTTAAAATTCATTTTTCGAAGCTGCTAACTATTTTTACAAAGCTAACTTCTTTGGATCAGACATTTTCTGTTATCTTCATAAAGTATTGCGCTATGTTGAAAACTGGCAAACATGACTTCCTTTTCACTAGAAAGGTAAAATCTAGTGCCTTGTTAAGAAGTAGCTGTAGTGATTGCAAATGAAATTTCAACAGGGTTGTTTGACTGTACTAAAAGGCATTCCACTGAGCACAATTTATGTTGCTGTTTTCCCGTATTATGATTCCTGAATGTGTGTGGTGGCATAGGGTGGTGAATTACGTTCTACGGGACTACTCAATGTTGTTGACTGTTACACTAGCACCTAAATGATTTATTACAAAATGAATTTCTTGGACAGTTGTCCTACTGGAGACTCAAAAAGTTAAAATTCTGACTGTCGGAGTTCAAAGAGCACATGTGATTGGTCACCGGTTGCGGGATTCGTGGATCGAGAACTTGAAAGACACCGTTTAACTAAGTCTTGAGTATCTAAACAGCATCAAATCTACAAAGGACATATGGTGCACAAAATATAAGCAATAGTGCAAACGTATGGTATGCAAAAATTTAAATATGTCCATGTACGAGACAGCTTGTGTCTGTTCCTCTTTTTCGATCGCTTTCCTCGAAGCTGCATGATGTATCTCCAGGTCTGCGATATGTATACATATTACCCATCTGAATCTGTGATTAATTGTTTGCGCAAACGAAAAAAATTATAAGCGAGATTTAAGAAATTTGTTAAATGGTCAAAGTCTACTAACGGTATTTTGAATTAATCAGCCCCCTCGGGTTCGCCGTTTCGTCGTTCACAAACCTAGCAGCAAACTCCGAGTACTGAATGCAATTTTCTTTTGCATATAATCAGAGTCTTTGGTGATTAGTAGAAACATAATTCCACACGAACATAATCAACACGAAAGCATTTATTCTCGTATTCTTGCCTTCTATTTTTGCTATTTGTTTGCCAAAAAATGAATGGCAGATTTATTGTGAGAATTTTGTCCCCTTCTTGTCAGTATTGCTTTTACAGCAAGCACTTGTAAACCTGTCAGCAGCATTTTGTCATGAAAATTAAATCGGGTTTTTCATGCCGAGGAATCTCTAGTGTCATGCAGGCGACATTTACGGTGATTTTTTCAGTCAGTTAGTCACATTATTCTGTTGAGCAACTGCCGACTGACTGATCTTTCTGTGATGTAATAGGTCTTGACAGATTGTAACGTGCAAAGTCATATAACATTGGCTTAGTGACCACAGTAGCCGGGAGCTTACGGGAGCAACAGACAAGCCCGAAGCACTTAAGAAACACTTGCAAATTTGACTCAAATAAAAGGATTTATTGAACCTGTGACAACTGAATAAGATAGCTGCTAACTGCGATTTTTCGCATAGTGTGAGACAGTTTCAAATTTCACTGATATCCAACTGACACGTAACAAACCGGAATGTGGAAGAAAATCTGAGTCAGTTAGTGAGACTTCAATCAGATTCGTTTATTTCCAGATTTTTCCTTTGGCTGTTCTCTTTTCAGTCAACATCCAAGAAAGTAGTTCAATCATGCATCATCGAGAAAAGAATTGCACATACGTGGCTTGAAGTAAAACGGACACATGCCCCAGGAGCCAAAGTTGCTTTTGATTGCTCGCTAACTGCTAGGTGTTGTCCATATCCGGAATATGTTTCGGTAGTTAAACAAAATTTGTAATTTGTCATTTTACAATCCAGATTGAGAAACGAGTTTCGGTTATTCCATTGAGGATGTTCGAATATAAGTAGAGTCAAATTAGGGATGATTTAACAGATTGGGTCTCAGAAGTCTACTTTCAGTGACCTCAAAACAGTGTGGTTGGCTTCCCTAGTTTACCGTAAACTTAATAATGAAGATAACTGAGGTTTCGATGCAAGATTTGCAGTAAAAAGAACGAAACTGAATTTGTAATTGCTGGTTAGGCAAAGTCCAACATAATAAATAGCTTAATCTTGAGCAGAAATAAACAAAACATATTGTACTGATCTCACCGCCGCAGTTCACAAAGTTCGCCCGACAGCAGCAAAGCATTTGACTGGGAGAAAGACAAAGAACACCGAAATGTTTGAGGGTTGAAGTTTACGAAGTAACTGAGGCATTTCATAATTATGCGTTCTAACGATCAGCACTTCTGCGGACAGGTGAACAATCTAAATGCTATTATCGGGAAAACAAATCCACCGCGACATTGTTCCCGGGCGGCGAAATACATCAAGATTAAAAAATGCAAACACACTCTTTGATTTGTTCTATCTCTCCAATGGCTATGTTCATTGTGGTCGATTGAAATGATAATTAAGCTAACCTAGTCCACCGTAATATCACGGTGGATGAAATGACAAGTTTCACGGTTGAAATGGAGATAGCTGGCAACATTCTACTCGTTGATATACCCCTTGACTTGGATGCGAAACGACATCATTCACCGGAATACAGACGGACAAAACAAGTGCACCAGACAATAGCACAAACTCCCACAATTTGGCACCGATGCAATATAATAACAGGTAGATAACCATTTTGAAAGCGGGCACTTCATTTTGGCTGACAATTCAGAATGAACAAAAAAAGAACAACAAAATGAAATGACAAAAGAAAACCTAGTCAGACACGACTCATCGAGCAAAGCCAAAACAAAAGCGATCTCAAAGATGTGCTGATTTGTTTGTCCCCATTTTAGACATGAATTGATTTCAATAACGCAGGTGGAACATCCAAACAAAACGGCCAATATCACGTTTAACATAGGCAAACTGAAGTACTTGCTCAAACGTTTATCTCGAATAACAAAATGAAGAATATACAATAAGAATAACCACCTTTGCTATTGTCGATCCATTACGATGCCTTCGTGACTATCTTCGGCCGCTGCAATTTCCCCCAAGGGTAAAGTAACATCCTCCAACTTCGTCAAATGAAGATTGTTCTACTTCCACTTTATTCGCAAAAATCGGACTCTCCAGTTAACCGTTCAAGATACTTGGCACATCAGATGCGCACAACAGCAACAAGCTAAACCCTTTTTATCAGACAACCGAGAGCACGATTTCGGGCATCGGACTAACTGACACATACGCCCCAACACACAAGACCACTGATATTGGCCAACCCACTAATGCAGTGCATCAAAATCATGTGCGTAAGAGTGAAAATTCACTGATATCGTAACCGCAGTAGAGCAACCGATCATAAACCACTTGTATTTATACCTAAATCGATTTCTGTTCCGTGATGAGCCTAAAGTGGACTCGGATCGTACTAAATTCCAGACAGTTATTTTACAATATTTCTGTTCAAAAAGCATCAGTGAATGCATCCACATTAATCCGGTCACAGTCTGAACTGTGAAAAATAAAATATATGTTCTCGGCTTCATCTGGCTCTTCATCTGAACATAAGAAGTGAAAATCAGAAGACATGAGGAACTTGTGTAAACCTGGCCAGATATATACGTAAACAATAACTGGTCCATGCATTGTTCTGCTCATTCACATTCCCACGGCAAGGAAAGCATTCGAAGGGCCACAGTCCTCGATATGCAACTCACCCTTATTAATCGGGTAGTAGAATACATGTCCGTAATATTTGCACGCAGCCAACTTGTGCGTAGGCTCTTGTACATGCGTACCGTTAGACGAATCAAACATCTCCATTCATTGCAAGGATTCATAATAATGACAGCAATACTAATAATTATTAATTAGTCACTAGCATTTGGTCATGCCATAGGAGAAAATGCAATATCTCAGGTAAGACCATGCTTACATTAAATATTTGGTGAACAGGGAAGTGAAAAATATTGTTGGCGATCGAACCCTCAAGTTCGACATTCCGATCCAAACATCTCAAAACGAACAACATATTTCGAGGCAAAATATATCAAATCATTGGTTAATAAATTCAGTGACTGCAGAAGTTCTGATTTAAGTGATTAAATTCCAAAGCTTGTGAAAAGCAAAGTGTTTTATGGAACAGAATTATGTCTTTTCAAAGTCATTTTTGCTAGTTCTCATTAGGTAAGTTCCAACAAACTGTCGTTTACGTAAGTGAAGAAATGGATAATTAACGTCTTAAAAACTCAGATTGTTAAACTTCCCTCATAACTGGGTGATTGAAATCAATGAAATGATTTACCCTAACATTGATATAGAATGTTAAACCTTAGTGTAATATATTCAAGTCCTGAATGTTCAGCGGATTTTAACTAAAAATATTTTGTGTGAGCAGTAAGAGTTGTTTGGGGAGAAAACAGCTTGGTTAATCGACGGCCAAAATGGGTCTCACACTTCTGCATCCAAGTGAGCCAATGCAAGTGGATATCAGCTCTCCGTCGGAAATTTCGGTCATGAAGGGAAATTTCTTTAAGAAGCATAAGGTAAATAGGACAAAGAGGTTTTCACTGTCCTCTTTCGAGGATGAACGCGCAGCGTTACCAGATTTAGCAAAACTTTCGGGACCAATTTGTGCCAGGGAATAAATTGATAAGGACTGGTGTGAATCGGCGATTGTACTGATTTATGAGAATGGTGATGAACCCTGGTGTGAAAACCACAAGGAAATTGGTATGGTAAGCGTTGCATCGAAACGAGTCACAGGCGTTTTATGCCGCCAATTACCTAGTACTCGTGAATGTTGCTTGTGTCAGAACCAAGTCAGTTTCCTTCCTGATCGTGACTTTGTTGACCAAACGTCCACTGTGCGACGGATCTTAGAACACAGACACAGATTTTTTTACATCCAAGATCCTCGACTCGCGTGATTTGCAAAAGGCAATTGACTTAGTCAATTGTACATTTTACCGCGCTGCCATTCTTTTTTTTGTCCGATCTATCTACGCGAACAACCGAAGTCGATCTTAGTGCATATGTTGACGTTTCACCAGGCTTACTGTGAGACCTGGTGCCCGTCAGGATTGACACCTTTCACCCATTCCGTTCCAATTTATTATTGACATGTTTGGGGAGATAGCTCTACCCTGGGGTGGGAAAAGTGTCATGCATATTTGTTCGGACAAGAACGTGATTCACAATATGCGGACGACTTTGTGCTCTTGAATAAGGACCGAAGTAAGGTGTAATTATTTCTCAGTCGTCTAACAGGTAGCGGGAATGTGTTTGGAAAGTGTTGTGCACCTTTGCCTGATTAAGCGCTCTTACAAACTGGATTAGCTTCTGGTTGAGCTTTGTTCCTGCTGAAAAAATGGATGAAGGGGATAGATTTAATCACCACTAACAGTTGCATCTCTACTGGTTTTCTTATAGGGAATCGAGTCTCTTCGCACAAGCAGAAGACTAGATTGGTGACCATTAACTTGAGACATCTGTAGTATCGATGTGACATTTAATTATCGATTAAAGGAGAAGAATACGGAACAACACTGGGGTCAGAACTGCTCCACTACTTCGAAATATGGCACTGAGAGCAGATTTGTGGAGACATTCGATGTTTGAAAACCAGTCTCTTCGAAGTGTTATTAGAATGTGGAGGAAGAACTTATGTGCGTAACTCAGTGGTTAGGTATGATTTACTTTGTCCTAGTAGTCAGCCTTCAGAACGGGCACTGAATCAGAATGGGTTAATGTGGCTGAAATATGTTTTATGCCATTCTGCGAGGCACATGATTGTTGGAAGATGGTTCGGAGTGGTTAGTGGATCACATGGAAAAAATGTATCAAATATTTACACAATACAGGGGTACATACAGGCGGCCACGTTGGCATCCGTGAGTAAATGTGATGGAACAGCTGACTAGAGCATTACCAAAGGTAAGTGCTTTTCGTTTTATCAAGGCTACACTTGATTTAGCCTAATCTAGTAGCGCATGCTTAATTGCCTTCATTCGTAATCCGTTTGTTTGAGACAGTGATATCCACAACATTACGTTTACGCCAAAATATTTGCATATGTTACACAAAGATCAATCGTGAATATCTAAAGCGGAACGAATCAACTTTCGATTACACTTCCCTCGAGTTCGTATGCCTAAACATAATGCAATCCATTTACAATGGACATTTATTTGTTAGCTACTGAACAGCAATATGTAGCCAAACTACTCATGACACAGTTATACTGAGTAATAAAATTGAGAGACTTCAATATAATCGTTCCGATCGTCCAAATCGACGTCCAAAATTACCACTCAAAACGTCTGATTGAGCTAAGTATTTTTAACGGCAGGCTTGAATCAGAAGTGCGTTGGAAAGTGTAAGTTTCATGGTCAAGTGGGCCATCACACGTGGTGAAGGCGGACGGCAATCAGGACTCTGAAACGTGGACTGGCACCTAAACCTAAATCCCAGTAGATCAGGTGTCTTGAAGTCAAATTACCGTCTATCGACAAAATGACCGACTAATTTGAAATCGGAAACTCTGCCCCTATTTGGATGACATAAATGCGATCCATATCACAAACGTCAATTATTGATAGGTCAAATACGTAGTACCGTCTTCCACGTAGCGGCCAATTTTTCCATTTTGAGTTTCATTCCGTAGAAATATTTGGTCACTTCAATTCGTAGCCGCATCGCATGAACCTCGATAATTCTCGCATCTGCCACCTTGATCAGCATCTCCAAGCACGAGCGAACAATGTGAGTGATATCACAGAAAACCAATTCATCACCTCGTCACTACCGACAGAAAGATGGCACCAGGATTGAAAGCGTTACCACAAGGTCACACGCCTTCTAACCGTCTAAGGGAAATGCACTCCTTGATATTCATCGAAAAACAAAGAGATAAGGCTATGCAAGTTAAAAGCACAAAAAGCATAAATTCATACCGAAAATCTGGGCAACCAATTTAGAACTTGGCTTTCATTTTTACCAAAACTTCAGAATGAGCAAAATTTGAGTCAAAATCCAATGGCAAGTCGAAGCTTACTCAGGTAAGGTTTTTCGCCAAAGCAGCAGAACTTTCACAGGTGACTTCCAGGCGATGCTATGAAAATTGCTGTTAACGATCTTAGCTAAAAGGCTTGTTTAAAAGTTTGTAAGGGCAAAATGATGAGAAATTATTGCACCACATCAGTGTCATGACTGTCTACTCATTCCCATGGTATTTTAATAGTCATGCGACTTAACCATTCCATGGTTTCCGGTTTCGCTAAGTGAGGATAAATCCGCTGCCACCTCATTATCATAATTAGACATTTTATTGATTGGGATGATTGCATCTATCCTAGTAAGCGATTTAAGATGTTCAACAGTGCTGATACGCATGCATCAAGAACTGAATTCATGTTCATCAGTCAACCAACAACCAGATTCTGTGCATCGGAGAGACCGATCCACGTTCGCAAACGCACATGATCGCGGATTACAAGGCATGGACGCATCGTAAATTTAGGTATTCCCCTTAAAAATGAGAATTCACTGATGTGGCAGGTTGTAACTGTTGTGAAATAATTGAAGGCATAACGGCTGCTCTTAGGCCTGCATTGATTTTCGCGTAGTGAAGTGCTTGTAGTTGACTCCTAACGTACTAGATTTCAAATATTTATTTCGTGACATTTTTATTCATATGAAACTTTGACAAAAGTCACTAGTACATCCGGTTGTAGATTACATTGTGGCTAACCAAGCTTTTGCTAGCTTGGGTCCTAGCCGTGGATAAACCGGGCGTGAAAAGTGAAATCCGGAAAGGTTTGAAACTCGCGTGGACCATAAAGGTTTTATTAATGTATCATAACCCGCTCCAACTTTCCCTACTCAGTTCTAGTCCGGGAATAATAAACGAATTCAACAAAGCAGAAGTCTGGTTCTTTCTTCTCCAACTTTTCTCTTAGGATAGTGAAAATCTTAGCAAGGTTTGCAAGAAACCAGGGGGTGGACGGATCTGAGTTACGAAAATAGCTGAGATTTTAGTGAAAGTCATAGACCTGCCTTCATTACAGGTGCTTGTACGTTGAATGCTTATGAGCGTTTAGTTTAGCAGCAAAACTAAATGCGACGGATTTATGTTTTATCAAAAGCAAACGACTTCACTTTGGAAGACGGTAGCACCAATCGCATGAGATTCGCACTACATTAGCGAGATGCTGAGTATACCAAAAAATAAGACTGATCTGTCAGGCCGAAAGAGAGCAAGAATCCACGTGAAAGTAGGTAAGGTGATGTCTTGACCAGTTCATTTGACGACCACGTCACAAACGAAAAATGAACTAAATTACTGGGCCTTCTTCAGGTATACCCTGGTGCTGCAATAACAAGGAATTTCGTAGTCTGAATTGTGACGGTTAATGGAGAGGGATGATTTCATAAGTCCGTTTCAACTAGTGAACCTTTGAGGAAAATGTGTTACGAGGCGGTACAACATAGTAGACGGGAAAAAACTCAATATCACAATTAATCTAAACTATTGGGTCTGAGTTTACGATTGCCACTTTGTTTGGTCAACTTGACTTCACCAATGAACCCATGAGACTTCATTCGAGTAGAGTGCCTAGGGCAAAAATATTGTTACAACCAATAGCAAACGAAAATTAAAATGCATCGGACGCATATCATTTGTTCCTAGGACCCGATTTATGTGGCCGTGATAATGTTAGACTAAATATGTTACCGTCAATTTTGCATAATTCGCACAACTTCAAAAGAACCCGAAAGATTAGCCTGAACAGAATTCATTATTAGAACTGAAGAGGCAGAATAATCCAAACATCAGAATTATCTTCAGGATCTTTTTCTGTAGTAGAAAAAAACAATAGGACATTTTAGACTAAAACGACATGCCATGACCCGGACGAGGATGTTGCTCAAGATGTTTCACGTGAAATTGAAAACACGGAATCAGTGTATTCATAAAAAAGAGCACAATAAATGTGCAGAAATCTCATAACTCAGTTGATTTGGAGACAGACAATTTGCAAACGGGTGAATCAAATCAACGTTATTCATTTATTTTGTACTCAAAGAAACTTTGTTGAACATAACTGCGAGTTCAAAGGAGTCAGGAAGGAAAATAGCTTCTAACTATTCCCAACTACCGTCGAGTGATTATGACGAGTTTTGCATGAATGGTACTACCCCCAGAGTAGTTTTACACGGTCCGCATCGAAAATGCATTTCTGTGTTAGCTGATTTTGTTTTCATGGGAAAACAATACAGTAGTGAAATTTGAAGCTCCTTGTATAGCCGCTTCCCTATCTGTAACATCAAAACCGGAGTAAGCTTAGATTTGAAGTGTCTCTCAACACCGGGCATTTTATCCCTTTCGCGCGATGTATACAGGAAATTTGAAGCACACCATCTCATGGTCAACAAATGGGGACCGAAAAAGGTTAGGAGTGTATTTAAAAAACCGATGCGTCATGTGATGAATTTATGTATGTCATTGCTCAAAAGTCAGCAACACAGCTTTGCCGGCGGAATTTGTATCTGGCTGACTTTTAGGCTATCTTGGGTAGCCTTTCTCAAAGTAGGGTGATGTGGAAGAGTAGTTTTATGTCAATAGCTATTATAAGGTTGTTTGTGTATGTGGGTGTGTGAAATGTGTTTCCCGTCCACATGTATTTGAGTATGTGTGCGTTAACTTGTCTGAGGGTGGGAGC
>LUCM01008826.1:0-19942 GCA_008360955.1 Fasciolopsis buskii | reverse complement strand
TTTATGGTTTTGTATAAAAGATGATATGAAAATCTAATGTTACCCCATTCTGGATTTGCTACTTCGCAGTCCAGAGGATCATTTAACCGACACTGATTCTGTCAGAAGAAAATCATGAAGGCGTCAATAATACATATTTTTTGCTTTATTCCAATGAGGCAAAAGAGGAATTTACTCAAATGCTTAGATATAAAAATCATACAAATACTTTCAAAACGAATGTGAAAAAACAAGCTTTGTTTAATTACTTGTATGCTTAGAAATAAGCGTTACCCCGATGGATGCAACCAGGGTAGTGTGGGTGATTTCAGGAAGACCGAACGAAAGAAGCCATTTAGTTCTTCCATTCGATTAGATTTTCCATATGAAAATCTTTTTGAGGCTAAACAAAATAGGCGTTAGCTTTATCTATACTGCCACCAATAATTGCGTTCTCTCCAAAATCCTCTCATAACTTCCTAGAACAAGAAGACTGAGGGATATCTAGATTTTGTTCATTCCATACACTCAATAATGCTTTTCTATTCGTTCACAGGGCCACTCAATTATCATATCGAGCAGAAGAACTTTAACGGAGCTGACTCGTCAAAGCATATCTGTTGGAAAATTTACATGGGGCCTAGTTAAGCCGTTTATATCGCATATCTAGCATCTTAACATCGAGATCATGTAATATATTAGGGTGATTAGATACATCAGTCCGCTCTGAAATTCACCAAATATTCTCAGGTAATCTAATAACTTTTCATGCCCACATCAATCTTCCCACTGTACCAATTATGATTTGCACACTTGCACGCCCCCTGTGTGTCACGATCCTATAGTGCAAACTTCCACTGCAAAATGGATTTATCTCTTACAAGGATCTTTCAAAGTATCGCTCTCATATTTCGACACGATTCGCTTTTCGTTCCATACCGTCCAGAATCAATATCTATAGGAACTCGAGTGTCCCATATTTAGGACGAATTTTGACAAACCGTGACCGGGTTTCGGCCAAATTCCTGAGCAACTTGTCATAATGTGTTATGATTATTCCTGGATGAGTTCTTCTATATTTGTTCCACGGGGCAATGAGTGTATTTTTGTTTTATTTATATAATTTTCTCCCCTATATTATGTTTGCCCTCATATTTTTGAGTGAATTTCGACGTTATTTAGTGTACGCAAAGTCTACACAAAACAATACAATACAAATAAAAGCTTGTTTACTGTCATGTATATTAAGCATGCAGGGATGCTGGGACTGGCGTTGGACAACGTCTCAGCAAATGTCGTTTTGGAATTTCGCAACTGAATTGTGTAACAAGATGGGCTGTTGGAATTTATGGGTGAATAATTCACGGTTATCTTCACGAGGTTGCAATGAATGATTCCACTTGTTAATTGGTTAGATATTTTCCAACATCACTGCCAATCATTTTCCTATAGGCGCTATTTCATATCCGATTTTCCGCCTTTCAATCCAGCCTCTTCCGCCATGACATTACCGAGATTAGGATGGCTTCAACATGCACATACCTCCATAATCCTGGGATGTACTAAAATGTAAGGACACTGTGCTTCTCTAATCGAGTGGACTCCTGCGAAAAACTCTGATCGTAGTACTATCGGATCTAATTAGTTGGCATTATTAGCTTTGAATCATCACTGGATGAGAATAAAAGCCATCCTGTCGCACTGACAACTGAATTCTACTAGACACATACATACACCTAATTCATGTCACAATAATACAGTCCAGAATTTGGAAAAGGCAGAAAGAATATTGCAGAATACCAGTCCGGAATTTCGTGATGTACGAATCGACGAACGGATGGAAGTCTATCCGTGTTTTTCTTTGTAAACCTCGTTAAACCACCCAGGTTTTTAGGTGCTAAGTGAAACCAGTCGTTTCCGTGTTTGCACTTCATCAGCTGCCTTGAGAAGAAGTCATTCACTGATTTTAATTCCATTCTTCGGTGTTATGTTAACATTAGGTGGCACCTTTGACGGCCAGCCGAGAAATTCAGCTGACTGTGATAGTCCGCTCGTGATCGCTCATCTCAAGATTGGACGGTAGACAACGATGAGCTAGTTGCTATTGCCAAGCAGTTTATTCGACAGTTTATTGATCTTTGTCTCGGGGTTCGGCAGGTGCGTTTGATTTTAGAACCATGCAATTGTTTATTCTGAGCTGCATGTTCAAGGACTATGCGAAGAAACGACACCCCGATTTTGTGTTGTATGGAAGCAAACTTTTGTTAAAACAGCGCATTCTTAAAAGAACGGACAATGAGCCGACGTTTTGGTCACCACAGTTAGCGTTCCAGAAGGCAAGTTTCAATCTGTCCAACTTGACTTTTTCATCTTTCCTTCTCATGTTGCTTAATTGGATGCCAGAATAATTGAGGAATCATGTGAACATCTAATAAACTAACCTACCCACTTATACTCAGAATTACTAAATGTGTCCAAAGGGGTTTAAAGCTGAAGCAATGAGTCCAATAAGCCAAATATTTTCCGTGTTTTCACGATCAACATAGTAAGAAAAACATTTGGCCGGGTATGAAAAAATAATAAAGCAGCGAGGTTGAATCCTGGCTAAATTCGCTCAGTTATAATCCAAAAATGATGGTAGTGTTAGTCAGCCATAAGTTTTGAAAATGTTTGGGACAAGTGGTTTGTTCGTGAGTAATTCGAAAGTTACTAGACAACAAGCTGCGTGCAGTCTTTTAGCTTTGTTCAAAAAATACATAAGCACGATTTTTTCCAATGCTGATGGTCACTAAACCTCTTTCCGGCGGATCAAGCCTACAGCAAAATTGCAATATTCACGCTTCACTACGCTCTGTCGTCTTTATTTTTGGAACCCCACGATATAACCAAGCACGTCGAATGTCCCAGTCGTAATATTCGATACGACACAGAAAACGCATCAATAAATTTTCCTTGGAATTTGTTGAAAGAACAGAAGACTACAGTAATTTTTGCACATTCATATTTTCGTGCGAACGGTATTCATACCGGTTGGCCACCTAACAAGATGCTCGATTTCATAATTTGTCTAAGTGCTATGTAAATGTAGCAATCAAATATCCGGCTGGCTGGATCGGATGCTTTGAAAGCTGATATTTTACCGATCAACTGCAGATACCATTCAGACGTCTTAGATTGTTTTGGAACATTTCCTCCCTCAAAATTTAGTCAGTATCCACTATTCCTGCAAGAAGAATACATGATTTATGGGTTTCCTTCCTTATAATCATTAAGGGGAAAAAATGGGGTCACCATCGAAAACCAAGTCGTCCAAATGACGTTTATCACTTCATTTGATTATTTGCCACTGGCCAAGGCCGTATTCTTGTAAATACTAGACATATATGTGTGCGTATATGCATACATACAGTTCATGCCGAAACTCCAAAACCAAGGTTTATATGAATAAGTTCAACTCCACTAAAGAACAACAAACGCGTTTGCATTCTTATCATTCGTCATAAAATGACAAAGATTTTCAATGATAAGCCGTTTACTTCAGTATTACCTAGCAAGCAGACTTTTGCACCAGGCATCACGTCATGAATCTAAAAGGAAAAGATTTCGAAAGTCAGAGGCCGCAAAATCAGTCACTAAACCTGTACTGAAACCCGAGATGTGTGGGCAGAAACTGGTGCTGCTACCAACGTATTGATCCAGGCCACCGATTGTCACGCGATAACACCCAACACATTTCTCATCCTTCATCTGACCAACCAACCGCAAGCCAAACCGACTGAATACCGACTAACTTCTTCCCGTTACCCCTCCAGGTTTTATGTCATATAAATAATGTTTGAGAATGAACCATGAAAAGCATGTTCGCAAACACGGCTTTTTTTGCGAGAAATCCGGTCGATGTCGCGTGTCAGCCACCACGTGTAAATCATAACCATGAAGCGCCTGAAACCGGTTGAGAAGAACAAAATTAGGCTCACGCAAAACAATTTGGTGCAATTTTTGCAAGAAGTACAATATTACTAAACATTGATAATCGATGGATTCGATAAAGTCCGTCAATATTCTTTTGGAATTTTGTGATTTGACATTTGGGAGTAAGGAATCGTTCTTATCCGTCTACGCAGGAATTGTTAAAGGCTAACCGTGTTTTGATCCGACCCATCGGAGGATAGAAAAAACCACCCCACTAGAGCCAACATATTGATTGTATAGTGAAGTACAGTGTAACCGGATGCTTTTTCCTCCGAAAACTTATCAGTTGTTTAATTGCATTTCTTCAAACAATTCGGAAAATATAGCCGTCATCACAATGACAAATTTTCTCATACCACAGAGCATTTTATTTTGATCCATGGAAAAAGATTTTATCAGTTTACACGCGAGAGACTGAACAGAAAACAGCAAACTGTTTCTATAGAACTTCAGCCAAAAACATCAACATTGTAATTGCTTTGCAGGTTACCGCATGTAATGCGTCTACCAACAAGATAAAGGTTTCCTCGACTTAGGGTAGCAGTCATTTTCCACTATTGGGCAGAACGATTATATTTACTTTATTGATGTGTGACTAACTAGTACCCGACATATGAAGCAGTAAAATGCTTTTTCCTTTTTATTGCAACAAAGACAGGTGAAGCGTTGATGATTAATTTACCCCTGAGTGGAGAGATTCACTTTCTTAAAATTTCACCAGGGTTTTAAGTAATCCTGTGGTCACTTTGGATGTCATTTATCACCAACACCAAATCAACTTTGTTCCCTGGTTTAATTTCGTGAAAGTGCTTTTAAAAATGCTACGCTTAACCACAGAAATGTATGAGGAACAGTTCCCTTTCCCTTAGATTATAATATAAAATGGTTTTACTGTTTCCAGCTTACTAGATGTATTGTCTTACCGAGATCAGTCTGATAGGTTTAAATTTCCGTAGCGTCAATCACTCCCTCATTGGACTCCCTTCGCGAATAGCAAGTCCGCTAACTCGGGGTGGTACAATCCGGATAAATTTTATACACCCAAATAAAGTAACTGTCAGCTAATTTCACGGATTCCTCAAGTAGCTCACCGGTGATGACTTCTTGTCTTAGAGGGTTCAAGTATCTGTATCTCCGAACAAACGTCCACCGATCGCAACACGAACAATACAGAAATCGTTACTAGTAAAACTTGATTCCGCGGGACGTTTTGACCATCGGTCTTGCACAAAACTGACTACAGCTGATGAAGCATGATAGCCTGCAAGTTGGTTGCACAGTGCAGTCTATGGTAGAGAATAATAACTGCGAAAGAAATTGCGCATTTTTTGTAATAAACGTATTTAGCGAATTGGGGTGACATCTCCAGTCGTGAATATCTAATAAAATTTGTCGTGTTTTGTGGAAAGTATGGCAACATTTAGGGGCTTGAGTCTTGTAAAATGAACATCAGCCAAAGTGCAGCATTCGTTATCTCCCTGAATCAAAATTTTTATTATCAAATTTTTAAGTTTAGTTTGTGCCGCATAAAATTCAGTGGGTTCAATTGGTAATAGCATACTAAAGAATTTCGCAGAAAGTTCGCGAACATCTCACCACATGGCAGATTTCCAAATTCAATGGATACAATCAAGAGCTGCATTGATCTGGCTTCAGTAAAAGATTTATCGACCTATGGTTTCTGCTGTCTGTGCCGAGTTATCATCTAACATTTAATTCAGTCTGTATAAATCAATAGTAAAACCGTTAAGCAGAAGGCTGCTTGAGTGTGTCCTTAGGTGAGCGATTGTCAATGAACCCCTTATGGTTTGAAACATCGGTTGGTTTATCGAACACACAGGTACAGAATCAATAAACTGCCTGCTGATCACGGTAGCGAACTATTTTTTTTCAGAACTTGTCTCCTCGATCGCTTGGATAGTTTCAATAGGCAGTACGACGGGGATGAAACTATGTTTGTTCTTTGCGCTGCTTTTGATATTTTTAACCAACGTCAGACCTCAACCTTCCCCTGCTGAGAGTAAGTTAGTGGAAATTTTTCTTCTCCGAGTATTTCGTTTGTAATTCAGCCTTGCACACGTCAGTCATCAGTGTGTACATTGCAAAGGCTGCAGACTGCCTGTTAGCAAATCTCATGATAGTTGTAACCGGCATGGCACGCAGCGCACGCCAAACTAACCAAAGTAACGCACAATCCAGTCTGCCTTTAAATTTACATCATCACACGTGAAATAAAGCAAAATCGCTGATGATGCAAGTCTGAATTCGATACTGGTTCACTGCACAAACGTGACGTATCCATACGATTAACTGGCTTGCGAATTCACTGTTTTCTCCATCAAGGAATCACACCTAAAAGCTTCTGAAATGGGCATGGATGATTTCAGTTTGGAACTCCATCATAGCGGTTATTTGTCTGCGCGTTGTCGTCGGTTATTCAAAGTCAACTTCAAAAAACAGAATGATAGTTGCCGCTCCAAATTTATGAATGAGCTGGCAGATGCAGTAATCAGGTGATTGGTTTTCCCCTGGCAGCAAACCGGGCATTTGCTTTCATGCAAAGCTTTACTATCGTTTTCATCCACATAGTGGTGTTTAATATGAATTCATAAGATTACTCATGAGTTACTTGCGATAAGAATAATCTGGGCCCCACAGCGCTCCACAGTGTTTTATTTGACTTAAGGCCAAAATTACGCGGCAATTCGCTTTGGAACGGCAGTGAATCAACTCAGTGGAGACGTCACGACGTGATTTGGCTATTTATTTGAACAAACGTTTCAAACAGCACTTACACTAACTGATCACAATAAGCATGCCGATTTGACAGCTGGAAAGTCTCGTTTCACCGTCTTTCTCCCCCCGAGCACGTTGTTCCGTAGTTCCCCAAATCCGGCGCTACTAGTTAGTTCTTTCTAACGGCCATTCTGTAAACAAAAGAAAATTCACTTGATTTCTTCACATCTCACCGAAGTAGGGCACAAAGAAAATTATTGCAGAAGTTAGAACCAGTTCAGAACTTGACGAAAAGTTGGCTTATCGATCTTTTTTTAAATGCACTTATCATTTCCCGATCCTTTTCTTGCAGATGGCAGAGCGGCCAGTTCTCCGAGTAAGTGCCCACTATTCAAACACTGCAACAGCATATGCAAGGATCAATTAACAAACATATATGTATTGCTTTTCATGACTGCACATGCGTTTATCAAAAACGCTGGACACCGTCTTGACCAGTTAGTGCGAGCAGAAAAAGTGATAGGGTGGTAAACTGGCCAGGTGTTCACAAATTTCAAATGCTGACGATAGCTATTTTGTAAACTAAATAACATAAAGTTCGAGATTGGAAGCAAACCCAAAGGGACGGGTGACCATCTTATGGAATGCGTATTATTCAACTTATTCGCCTATCACTTTGATGGTAGGTCCCAGATATCCGTACGCCGGATCTTTACCAAATCCGACTGATTGCGATCGTTTTACTTTCTTGCCACGTCTCTTCATTTGAGCAGTCGTCAATTGCGCCTGTGGCAATTTTGCAAAACTAAACCCTCGCCAATGGTTTCAAGTACAACGTCGTTACTCGCAGATGCGCCATGAATCCAAGCCTGCATCAGATCCCAATAATCCGGCCCTGTAATCGAAACGTTGGAAATCTACCATATTTTTAGATAACTCCCTTGCTGATTTTTACAAAATTGTGCAAATTTTCTCTGTGACGTTTGTGGTGTAATAAATGGGTCTTTTGGTCCGAGTGATTCCCCTTTGTGATAGGCACCGAGCTGATACGCACCGCTGGACGCATTCGCTTCTGACTGTACTTTCAGAAACTACTGTGGAATTACCCACCAAGGTGAATGTGCGTCACTATGAATGGAATATGACGAAATCAAAATAATATTATCGAGATCAGCTGAACGTGACCCCAACATAAAGGTGGCGTTGTAGGGTGACCCTTTAAGGAATGACCGTTAAACGCAGGAGTTTTGATATAAAACATTTCACGTGTCACAATGCTCCCATCTCAACCGGCATAGTTTCTACTTAAATTGTCTACTATCCAAGTCGTTTTAGCTATTTTTCATACAGCACATTCAGCTGTGGAGTAAAGTCTGTTTGCTCTGTATCCCATTTTGTTTACCGCTTATCCACAATTTACGTAATTATTCCATTCATCGTGATATTATCCAGAGGGCTGACCAACGGGGAAGATGACTGGCACTGGGAGGATACGGACCCGCAACCTTCATGCTCAAATGCCGCGACTCTATTCGCTTGACCACCGCGGTAGAATGCTTCGCGCAGAAAAGACATTAGTGACCATCTTATTACGAACTATTTTCTGATTGCATCTAAAATTAACTACACCACCAAAAGTCACTCGACTTTTCTAAGCAACCGAACATGCTTTGTGCATAAAGAAAATATTTAAATCTAGGAACACTGGTACAACTAATCTTATTTTTACGAAAGTGCAGTGGATTGCATGACCAGTTTGAACAATTATCCAATAAATGAATTAATCTGAATGGTCTTCGCAGTCTGTACAAAGTTTCTCTAGGTTCTGCACAGGTCTGTGTCTAGCAAGAAAAACTTCCCAGTGACCAATGTTTTATCCAACAGTTTAGGGTTTTGCACACAAGCTTTTAGTCGCCTACGCTCTTCTAGATTGGGAAGGCTCTATCCATTTTCCTTGGCTGTCTCGATCTACAAAGTGTAAGCGCTTCGTACATATCATTAGAACCGTAAAAGAAGTATACCTAAATGGTTCCCACATTTTCCTCTTGTCCTGGTCAATACCACGTCATGCTCGGAGCTGCTGCCTTCAACTTTCACGACTATATTATACTTTACAGCATCAGGTGCCTTGCGCGGTAAGTCACTTGTGACCTTTTTTCGGAATTGAAAGCCTCAACTAAAGTAATACAAAATGGATATTTCTTTTCACGTGTACGACGTTTCTTCTTGGTGTTCAGCGCATCTGTTATTCGACATTCCGTTCAGTTTGTTCGCATCCACTGTAAGTCTGAGTTTCGATAGTGAGCGCCGAAAATCTTGACTACCAAAATCCCAAGAAATACTGTACCCGTATCTACTTGGGAATTCTTGTGAATGGATGGTGGCATTACACGTTGGTGACATCCCCACTTATGAATGACCACTAATAGAGCGAATGCAATGCCAACACCTCCAATGTTAGGTCTTCTGTGTCGGCTTAAATACAAATGACAATAGAAACAGGTTCTGGGGCTCACACATTCACCACCTGCGATCGAGTTAAACCATTTCTATAGGAAGAAAATCTTTGGAAACCGACTGTTCTTCTAAATGCTGATCTTTTGGCGTTCTCTGCCCTGATTTTGCGCTTCTCTTGCAGGTTTTTCTACCAGTTTTTCCTGGTGCACTCGATCTTCAATCATTTGCAATGGTGGCCTTTTATCGTTCAGCTACGAATTCAACTCCGTCCTAGGTTCTCAGCCGAGTACAATTTCAAATGGTTTCACTCCAGTAGATAAATGGTCCGTTTGACAGTAGCTGAGAAATACTTCGAGTAATTGATCTTCTCGGTCGTTTTGGTACTGGTTAAAATATTCTTTCATCGTTCTGTGAAATACTTCTGTGATTCCGTTTGTTTGGTGTTGATATACTGAAGCCTGTACTTCTCGCATTTACCACCGATCCAGTTTTTTGCGGTGTTTCTTCGATCTCAATTATGTGCCCTAGTCCGTGGTAATGGCTTCAGTTGTGCCAAATCTTGCCGACACATTTCTGACAAAAGCGCATGTGGCTTCACTGACTGATTGCTCCGATGTCGAAATCGCCTCGACCCACCGGGACAAATGATCAAATACTGTCAGTGTATACTGATTTTTTGTAGGATTTGTTGATAATGAAACCGAAATGTCTACTCCCCAAGTCCCCAGTATGCGCTGCGCTAAAATCAGTTGCATCAGCGAAGGCACTGTCCCCACGTCTCACTAGCTTCCCTAAAAGATGCATATAGCTGCGTAGTGGACCAGGATACTTTGCGTCGTGATACTTGGAGAATTCTTTGTTATCTCACGTGTCCACCGTATCGTGCAAACTAAATCATTTGCTCACATCGTGCTTTCCGAATGAACGACAGTTTTCTAAAGCTTAAAGCGTATTTTATCAACACCATTTATGAGTTTGTTGCCCTCCACAAGCGGCTGCCTCATGTTGACAGTAATAATGCTTGCAGAACAGATGATCGTTATTGTGGTTATTCTGCTTTTGACCTGAAAGTGAGAGCAGACCGTGCGCACCAGATAGTCATCCCGCTTTTGGGCGAAAGAAATTACATGATTTACCGGTGTTAGTTCTGCCTGCAATTGCTTGTCGACATTTGGGAGCAATTATCCATTCGGGGTTTGGATTCCTCGACCGCATAAGTTCTGATTCGCAAAGTTTGAATCTTGGAGAAGGAATGCTCACTGAGTCAATCTTTGTTCCGTATTTTATGTTGCGTCAGAGGTGTGTGAACCGTCTTCATGCAAGATCGGTCGGCGATCATAAATATCTGGCATCTCGCCAGTGCCCAGACTATTGTCGAACATACTTTTTCTGTAGTTGAGTACTTCTTGTCTGTAATTCTTAGTAATCGACTGGCACATTCGGTCACTCCGTACAGTTACCAACGCAGCACCAATGCTGATATCACTGGCCACATTAAAAAGGTTTTGTCACGCTTCGTGATTATCAGGTAACTTTGAGAATTCGTTGCGCTAGATATTAGCTTCATTGATAGTATTTCCACTTTTCCATCAACTCAAAAATTTTGTTTTAATCAATGGTAGAAATAGCATTTAAGCCTCGTTCGCGAAATCTTGCACAAACGTAGGATCACATCCTACCAGGGTCGAGATTTTTCTTATCGTTTACATTTTCCTGGACAGCGCAGTAGTTTCTCCGTACCGACGTCTTGCCCCAAAGAAGTTTGTTTTTTGTGAGCAATATGACACTTATTGGGGCTCAACTTCAATTCAGTATTTCGATTTTTTCTAAGACGACTGTCAATGTGGGTGCGGGGAAATCAACTATCTCTTGAAGTACAGCGACATCGATGTCGTAGGCTTCAATCAGAAAGACATTCGCAGAAAATCTTATTAATTCCTGTCGACGAAGAAAATCGTCTTGTCTCTGTCCTTTGATGCAACTAGCATTTGCCGTTAATTGGATTAAAGACCATAGTTCTGTGTCGTACATTTATTTAAATGTCCGCTCTGTTACTGACATGGCAAAAGGACATTTGATAGTGACGCGACTGAGCTCCCCAAGTTCAATGCAAAATCTGTACGTCCATTTGAATTACACCCGCCATAGAACACTCCAGGACTGACACTAACGTTGCCACTGTGAAACACTTGCACAGTGGACATTGTTTTTCAACTCATTTATCTACTTTTAGACAATAAGTTGGTTAGCCTCACGATCACTTTTAGTTCCGGCGTACCTCGATCGATCAAGCCTAACCATTGTTTCTCTTACCGCCTCAAGTAAATAAATCCTGTGCGGTACCGTGACCTCTCCAATTCCAAGCAAATTGCTGTATCCCCTCACACCCGCAAGACCGTTCCTCCCATTCAATGCATTTCTAAAACACCGGGCATGAATATTAGCTCCTCATTTTGATTTGTGTCTGATATCATGGTCCCCGCAATCAAATCTGCTATTTTTGCACGCACTCGACTAACACTTCAACTCTTGGTACTACTCATAGACTCCAACATGTAAAAAAGACAAGATACGGATGGCTTGCGTGCATAGAATCACGCCAAATGCACCGTTTTGTTGCAAACATAGCACACTGTTTTCTCACCTTCTAGTTGCCACTGGCTATTGTGTTGTGGCTGACGTTTCCAACCCAACTCCACTCGTGCGACCTTATCCGACAATTTCTGCACTATTTCCAACTCTGGAATCTCCAGGCCGTCTGTCACAGTAGCACTGCTAGCATTTCGGGCAATTCGTAAGACGGGGTCCATGTCATTTTTCTCCATATGACGTTCCTTTTTTCAATCTTTGTCAGCGTTTTTGGCATGGCTTGAAATACTGCTAAACGTTACCGTTATCAAAGCATGATTTGGTGTATGATTGAGACTAAGCTTGCTCGATGGGTGGAATGATGCCAATTTAGAAGAATGTTTCACAACACACCCATGTACGTGCCTTATTCTCGATAGCGAAGGTAGTGTTTGCTAAATACTAACTGATAGAAAACAATCGAGTATTTCATTCATGATTATGGACTGGATTAACTAATGGTAGACGAACTCCTGGAACTGTTTGTCGATCGGATGGCATCTACGACACCTTACGCATGGCTGCATTCCTAGGTATTCTGACGTTTATTGGATGATTAGGTTGACGAATTCTACACAGAGTTAATCGCATTGCAGGCATTCAGGAATTCTATATTAGATGAATGCATTTTAACGTGCGGGGAGAAATTAAGATTTTGATCGACTTGCTTTTCTGGCTTTTGACTGATATGAGATGCGTATATCACAATTCCTGTCGAAAAAATGAGACAGGAGCCATCAAGGAATTTACAGAAATTATGACGCGAACCCTATATCGTTTACCTGAATGCATGACGGGTGCTCAGATATGAAATCCAAAGGAACAACTAAGCCAAATTCTAAATAAAACAGCAACTTAGGAAAAGGAATAGCTAAGTAACCGCCGTGAATGTGGAATTAACAATAGGATATCAAAAACAGGCCCTTTTTCAGGCAAATTTTCATGTGATGATTGCAGTTGGAAAAATGAGAACGTGGAAATTCCAAGTCACCTGACTAGAATGTTTAAATTCTACATCAAATCTGTCTTGAGCACCACTTAGATTGTGACATTTGATGGTAAAACGCGAAGCAAGGAAAAGAAAACAGACGACGGTTCAACAAAAGATGCAGGCAAGTAGGATCTTTGAAGAAAGAATTAACGTGCTGCAGCAAACATGGCACAGTTAAAGTCCTCGTTGTGGGGGAAACAAAGAATAATTTTTTCCGAACGAATCAAGGCTCACGGAATCCCATATGATTTGTGAAGGTTCTAATTGGCTAATGCATTTCGTTATTGAAATAAGAAAAAGAGTTCCAGGGAAACGCACAAGTCACCAGAAACTAATTCGTATCATCATCATTTAGTAAATCTGTTCCCAGGCCTTACCGAAACCCATGAAACAAGCGTCGTACGAAAGTTTTCAACCCTTATATGGGAAAGAAATGCGAGCAAGATTCTTGCTGTGTATCGGAACTACTGGACCGGAAAAGACGACGCTTTTTAATACCAAACTGTAAAGGTTTGTTTTATCCAGCTATCAGATGTTGTAGAGATTTAATCCATATCTCGCTTTAGCTGCCACCTGATTATCTGAACCTCGATGTATTATTGGCTTGTCAGGAGTGGGGTGAGAGGTGTGAGGTGGAAATCAAGATTTACCAACCGAAATTTGGCGCGTGTATCACTGGGAGCACACGCTTCACAAATAATGGTAATTGATGGGCTCGCCATTGTCGTCCAGTATAATCCTGGTTCTTGTGATGAGCGTCCAGCAACTCAATTTTGAAATATCATGATCTCATAGGCCAAGGTTATTTGTGATTTAGACGCCAATATACCTAGTGCATAAAAAATTATCGCATCGGAATATCAGACACACTTTATATAACTTCATGATGCACATTACGGTATGTTATTACGTAAACCTTACTTTGGATCACAGCTTGATTTCATCGAACCTGCGAAAATCTGGAGGGTTCACCTAATTCGATAGCTTATAGGTCGCCAGAATTGTATTGCAGAATTTTCCGTTAGAAATTTCCATTCTTTTTGGATTTTGTGGGCCAAAATTCATCATGCACTAGACAACACGAAAATTATTGGATCGTGAAACCAAAGCGCTCCAATCTTTCATTTGCTGCTAGAGGAAATGACCTCCACCGTCGTGTCGCGCTATTAACCCAAACCACATATTCACTGGCGATTGACAAGCCTAAGCACAATAATTGGAGTCGAGTAGGGGAAAGGGGTTTGATCATTTTACTATCACAATACATTCTCGTAATGGCAATGGAAGTAATTAAAGCGAGCCGGTTAAATGATCTCGACTTCGACGTAAATCGCAATCCTTCCAAAGTGACAATTTTCCAATTCCTTGAACATTCCCACTGAGCACGGTGAGAAGAAACAAGCTGGCGAACAAGCTCGTTTTTAGTGATTCGTACTCATACCATAACATCACTGTATATTTGGAAAAATACTTCCCTAGGAAGTATTGGGCTAGTCAGATAAAATATGGATGGGGAAAGAATTTGTGGTGTTGCATGCATGAACTGAATACACAAGAACGTGTTCTGTCAATTAACATAATATTGTTCAGATAAGCGTGAATGGTGTTTAAAGGCTCCAAGTTTAACCACATGCGTAGCGTGGATTAATCACAAAACAAAGCATGGAATACAATTATCTTGCTCAATGGTAGAAAATGCTGAGTTCATCAGTTGGAGGACCCGTTAATTTTGTTGATAAATAAATGGATTCTGTTGACCTAGAAAACACTTACGAGATGGCTATTCATGGAAGAAAATCCCCCAATAATATTTACCGGCTTTCTTATTCCCCCAGTTTGTTTCTCTTAACTCGAATGAAACAAAAAATCCTCACCAACGGATCAAAACAGAATATGTTCCGTAGTAACGGAGATAGGCTCTTTATTCTGCAAAATCAATCAGCATGAAAAACGGCAATCTGCGGAAGAAGTTCTGTGTTCCACGGTAGCGGAATCGGGTGAATATCTTGTTTTTTTCGGCTGGACATAAACCTAATAAAAGTACACTTAGGTGGACAGTACACATCATATAAAATCATGCCCCGGCTTGAACCTTGATTTCATCAAAATGCCTTTTGTGTCCTGGAAGTGAAATTAAATGAATTGCCTAACCATTGGATACAGGTTGAGAAATTCTGAAGCACCCTGAAGTATGCATCCAAAGCAACTTAACTATGGAGGTGCCGGATTTCACACCAAAATGATCAAAGCTAAGTGAAGGACAGTGGCGGACCCATCGATTGACACCAATTATCGATCGTGGACTCCTAGCAAAATAACCGTCAAATTGTTGCGAATTAATCTCACTGGGTTCTTTCTAACCACTTCGCGATGCCTCCTGAGTGAGACACGCATTTGGTAGTTGACATGAAATATTGGCTAGATTCCTTCATCCACTTGAACACTAGATAACTTCAAAGCATGCAGCTTACTACCGGAAAAATTAGTCAGTTACCGGTAAATAAAAGAAATATAAATTCGAATATTTGCCTCTATATACTGCTGCATACTGGATCGGAAATCGTTCATACGCCACTTGTTGCATGAGTTTCGGCATGAACAAAATAATCCAATGAAGACAGAGTAATCGTTGACCAAAACCATGGTTCAACCGTAATCTGCAGTTTGATATTTAGTCCATTCGTCGGCCAGTTATGGGCGAGTAGAAAGCCAGATTCATATTTGACCTATTCACTAAGTATAGGGGTGCTCAGTAGGGATATTAGTAGCCCAAACCTAATAAAGACTGTAGTAAGGTGATCGATTCAGTCACACTTTATGGGCAACTTCGTTGAGTCAACCTGATTACGACCCCATTTGCACCTTCAAAACTATCGGTCAATTTTTTCAGCATGAGGGTAGACTGGTAATCGGTAACACCCATCTCCAACTACGGAGGGGGGCGAAGCTGATGCCCTTGTTTTGAATCGGATTACCTCATCAATGATGAATTCGTTTGACTCACACCGCTCTCATTAAATAAAAAATTCAATCCGATATCATCCTCAAATATTGGGGCATTAATTTACAGTTGGCTTGAGATCAGCCAAACTGAATTCAGAAAGGCGAACAAGCAATCAATATTTGTTGAATAAACTTTCTAATCACCGAAGGATAATTAGTCCGTGGTACAGTCCACAAATTTGTTCATTTGACTACCCAAGGAACTGCGTCAAACCAAGTAAAAGATAAACAATTAGAAGCTCCAGCTGTTCATGAGTAATGGTCCCTTAATTTAAATCTATTTAAACCATTTGAAGACATTTGCAGCACAGCGTGCTCAGGGTTGAGCTGCATGTTTCATGTTTTTATTTGGCTTACGAATAACGTTGATATTAGTTAAACGATTTCCGTTTGTCTTTATCTGGCTTCTTACAGTGGAAAAGCGTCTCTTCTTCAGTAAGCTTTTATTATGAAAGAGTTTTTAATTTCAACAAAACACCGCGAATGGTATAACGCTACATGTCACAGTCCTACCAACAGATGTTGTAATTCGCAAACTTTCGATGAGCGTGGACAGTCTTTCTCGGGGCAAGTTTTGCGATGAAATTCAAAAAATGCCCCCTGCAGATTAGTAAAAACGGGAAGACAAGTTCTCGACAAGTTCATTCAAGAGGAAAACTTGATTACGATATTTTTCTAAAAACGATCAGATATTTAATTTACCCGATAATAGACGAAATTTATACACCCGTTGTTGATCATCGGTCTATCGATACATTCGGAAGCAGCAGATTTCGTCCTGTCCCGAGTAGACATTTCCCACTGGTAATTTGTATTTTTTTCATCACGGGTTGCACATGCAGTTGTTTATAATCGAAACTAATAATTCCTCTTCCACAATGTATGGATCGATCAGTCAATAGCATCAATACGTCACCAAGTAGTTTTAGTTCTCGGTCAATGGATCACACTGGGTATTTATTGATCCATACTTGTTTGGTCTGCATTTCGGTCAGTACTGAGGAGATCAGCCTATCTTCTGCAGAAACAGCCATGGGTCCGGAGGTTTCCAATAGGAAATAAATGACAATCAGTTTTTGATCAAAACAACAAATATGTGCATCCAAACACGTAAGTTCATATTTTATCGAATTAATTATTCTTTTCAAATTGAATCAAACTTATTCAAGTTTAGGCCGACCGATTTCAAAAACTTGTGTATACTTGTTTCACTTTTAAAACCTATGTTCGCAAGTAGTCAAATGACCCAAAAGCAATCAATCTACCTAAGGGGATGGATGCACGACAACTTGCGCCCACGCAAAGAAATCTAGCGACGAAGAACTGGACAATGAGTATCTAACGGAATCCGACTGTCCCTTATTTTAATACGCACCTAGACAAAAGGGGGTTACATTTCAGTCAACTTACTGAATAATGAGCCTTTAGTGCTCAAATCATTCAGCCGACGTGTTCCATTTCTCTTTGCCTTTTGCAAAGTGATGTGTTACTGTTTGTTTTTCTTTGATTTTTACTCTTGTTTTCACCCGAATTATGACATTTAGGTGCGCAAAGGTCTATTCTTAAAAACGCAGTAGAATGCATGTAAACTTAATGTCATTCCCGAATAATCCTGCCATTGATTAAAAAAATTGTTCAGAGCGCTATGGTTGGATCTCAAAAGTCTTTCCGGAACATCTCTAGTTAGTGAGCTTCATGGAATTCTACAGCGACTGGTGATCTGCAATTAAGCGATAGAAATTTCTACGTCCGCGACATTCCAATCATCCCATCTTGTTACTTTTTCCCCTGCCAAGACAAAAAGAAAAGGAAAGGTAAAGTTGATCAAGGCTTTTCAAGTGTAGTTATTTTTTTATTGATGTGTACGAAACCACAAAAATACCACTTGAAACTTTAACCCTCAAGGTTAACTGTTTGGAGCAGGCGCTTCCTTGATATTCTCAAAATATTCAAGATTGATGCAGCACTACCAAACTCGCCTTGTACATAGGATCCACAAAATCATCCCAAAATGCTTTCTGGAGATATGAATAACAATTATTAGTTAAATTCTTCGGGACATGAAAGTCCTCATGGGATTTGAACAGAACCTGAGCAAGGGCCAACAAGAATTTTCAAATTCATCGAAGATGAAGGAAAAAACCGTGTATACCTAACATTCCGGTTCACGCTAAATCCTAATCGGACTGTCTTTTATAGACACTCGGGCGTCTGTAATTGAAGACAATCCAAACGCGGCAGCATTCACCGGACTACGGCACCTATATGGCCTCCTCATCACTGAATAGATTGAAAAGCTCATCCTATTCAACCATCACACTATTGGGCACCGATAGGTTTCGGAATCCATAGAGTCCAAATTGTACCAGGGGTCAGCCTATCTACATCACGGTTGGCTGTCGTATTCTAGGCATAAATTGACAGCATTATTGAATGTATCTTCTGTAATTTGTTCATTGGGTATGCACTTTACATGAAGCAAGCAAGTCTTTTAAAATGGCTTTCGCTCTAATTCGGTAGGGTATAAAAAAAAGGGTGAGTATCTGCTTTGAAATAGTCGCTGCTTTATGATAAAGGTCACAGTGAACCATACACTTCTAGTGTTCGATAAGTAGGATTCGTAAAGATGCATCGCACACAATTAGGATCCAGAAATTACGAAAACATGCATTATTATTTGTCAATGATTTGTGCAGGTATGCAAATTTGCTTACCAAGTGGTTAACTTTTCGATTATGGATGGAATTCCGTAGAAAGACGAAAAATCAACATGATAGCGTGCATAATTTTTTCAGTTGACAGTTCAAATGAACAGAAAAATCGATATGGACTTATTTAAGTCAATTCCATCGAAGTATCAACGCAGATTACTCATTAGGAAACAGAAGCAATTTACAGGTATTTCCCCTTGCAATGCAGAATCCACTTGAAAGCTGTCGGGAGCTGAACTAATATGTGTCGTCATGGCATAAGGTGAAATTTAATAAACCATCCGGAACACGTGAGTTTTAGCTTAATAACCAGGGCTTTCGAAACATACGGGTTCTACCCGGATTGGTGTCCCTGTTCGGGCAAGTATAGCATGTACTGCCCATGATTTATAAGCCTTTTGAATTCACGATGTTTATTACTCAACTACACAGTCCCATTACGGCCAAGATCATTATCTGAAAACAATAAAATGTGTATTTCAAAGCCATCTGCACATAGCCTGACGATTACCCGAACTGCTTCCGAACTCAACGACCGAAGTGGGGGGGACGATTCGACAGTACATCTTTACATGCATCCTGTTATAGGAGTACATGTCCACCTCATTTTCAATAAAATCGACCTGGCTATCCTAAAGGTTTAGTCAAAAATATGGGATGTATGAAGCAAATATTGACAATCTAATTCTCTACTCACGTTACCTTCGGGGACAGTTTTTCATCAATTTGTCATTGCTGAATTCAGCGCCCTTAGAAAAGGGCGGGGTCGTCAGTCCAGAGTGTTAGCTGTGAAAACTATTAGTTGTATCGATCTGCTACGGAAAAGTTATAAAAAGTGGGAGAAACTGTTGGGATGGCCCACAGTCGATGGGCACAACGTCCACAGTTGAGTTCCTTATTAAATCTGAAATCGAAATGCTCCTAATTTATATTAGTGAAAATTCGTTGCAAAGAAATCCACAGCGGGAGCTTGGCGGAGGTCAAGCTATGATCTGATGTACGTTTGGAATGCTGAATGTACATGCAGGAAAAATGAAGCAGCTGCCAGTGAGTACGTGATCAAAAGAATAGGAGTACTTTCAAAAATTTGCAAAAAAAATTACTAAATCAAATACCAATCTCTTCATGAATATCATTTAGAGGACGCTGTCATAAATTTCCTTTAAAGTAAACGAATGTGGTGAACGAAAGTATGTTACTGAAAAAGATCGCTGAAAATAGCTACAAAAGATAAGTCAATAGCCCGTCATCGCCCACGGGATATGACCGAGGAAAATCAACCAAAATTGATTGAGGTGTGAAAATTTCCGCTTTTTAAAAAATAAAAGTGACTCAATCTTACAAACTGCAGTTGTGATTGCAGTTCAAAACGGAGCAGCTTTTAAACGTTTCTAAAGGCAACACTCATTTTCGCAAGTAACTAGTGGAAGTATTTATGCTCATGAATTTCGTTTCATTTGCTTAA
>LUCM01008823.1:62588-155701 GCA_008360955.1 Fasciolopsis buskii | reverse complement strand
CCAACTGAAATCGAGGATATCCATCTATTCCGAGGTTTATGCGGCAAGCAGTCCGGCATGACAATTACCACTGAGTGCAGGGTTTCCTTGATCTATTTCCAGTGTTTGCTCGGATCTTCTGCACTTTGTTTAGACGACGATCGCTCTGGGGGTTCTGACTGGAATCGTAATTGGTGATTATCCTACAGAATTAATTTCGCAGTGCGGGTAGCTTCTGTGCTGTTAAAACAATCTATTCTAAAACAGGAGCGGAGAAGGTCCAAATCATGTTCTGAATCCACAGATGTGGACCAGAATGGCTGGTGATCCTTTGCAGGTCCACGCCATCGCCGACCGATAGTAATGTGATCTGTCTGAGTCCAGTGTTGTGAAGGCTAAGGAAAGTGCCAGGTGAGTTGACATGGCTTTTATCACAAAAACTGTTATTCAGCAGAAACAGTGGTCAGAACAAACGTGGATGAGACGATGTCCATTGTCGGTCCGATCACCTGGGATAGAAAACCGGCCTCCGAAATGCAGTCCCGTCTGCGTTAAATAGACAAGTTGGATGTTAAAATAATCAGAGACGACTAGAAATTTGGCTGAATGCGCACTTCGAAGTAATCGAGGTAAATTCTAGTGGAACTCGTCTTTCGCCTCAAGAAAGTTGCAGTCACTGGACGACCACATAGATACGAAGAATAATGACGATTTCTATTGAAAGGTACAGATTCGTCCAAGCAAACTGTATATAAACGACTGTTGACTGGGATAAAACCCAACAGTACACGCTCCGCTTGTATGCTTAGAGCGATCTCAATGCCAGTTTGATCACGAAGGCTCGAAGCCGAATCGCCGGACACGCGAAGAGTGAAAGGAGAGAATGAGGTTGCATCTGGGCCACGAAGTGATCATGAAGTGGAATCCTGTGTGAGCATTTTGGAGATGCGGCACATGTCTATTTTAAAAACTTCAAGCTTTCTATCTAAGGCAGCTTGCTTCCCTATTTGGATGAGTGTACAAATATTGAAGGCACCTAACCGAAGTGAACAGGTAGGTTTAAGCAATACGTGCAAATTATTTATTCCCTTTCCCTAATGCCGCCGTCAAACAAATCCATCGAACCGCAGTTCTTCGCGGCAACTTATGCTGTCCTCATATTGGAATAACGGAAATTAGAAAGGTTACCTGTAGAAAAGGTACTGGAGACATTCGGGCTATCGGTATTTCGCGGTTGTACACATCGCAGAAGGGCTTTTTCCTTAGGAATCCTAAACGGAGGCTTTAACTCAAATATCTTGCCCACAAGGCAGTTGGGCTTCAACCCACCACGAGAACTCGGAGCAAGCGCAAACTTATCACTACTCACCCTGTTCGAAGCAATGGATAGCACGGCCTTGAGTATCCTGTGAGACGATCGATGCAAAATTGGATTTACTGTTTTTGTACTATTCATTGCGGTTTCGAGGGAATACTGCCAGGAAATCCTGCTGCTAAATAGGGGAATGATTACGTTCCCCAGCCAAAGTCTTTGGTTCTAACGAGAACCTGTCCACGAGGCAGCGGCGAGTGACCGAGTGAAAGCCCATCTACTTGGATCAATTATTCTCCCACTCAGTTTTCCGACTGAGTTGATAGGTCAAATCAACCCTCAACCTGGAAGACCATGAGACTGCTTCGTTATGCCACTGTCCATTGGTCTTCCAAACATGATACAATCTTCGGCTTGAGATAAGCCGTCATGCATATCTAGTTTTGTTGAATGATTGCAAGCCGTCATACCAAGTCAAGTTGCAGTCTCCTTGTGACAGAAAGTAAATAGAAAAGTATTTTTTGGATTGAAAGAAAAAGCACATACGAAGGACCAAAGTTTGTCAGTCGAAAGCTTTAGACATAAATCTTATTGATTTGGCCCAGACAGGTTTTTCAGTCTTTGATACTACATGCTATACCAACCGTGTGCCACCGGTTTAAGGGGTCACTGGTCATCGCTGATAATGATCGTCCGGCATGGTTAGGCACTGGAACAATTGAGTCACTTAATAGCGCAGTGGTTTCACATCTAGCACAGACTAACCACACCGTGAATGTGACGCAAGCTTTCCGGACCCTGTATAAGGTTAGAGGTCAACAATCCAGGTTGGCAAAGTGTCGCCACTTGAGCACTGCGGAAGCTGTCGCAATCCGTCTTCACAATCCTCCACTTTGTTCTCAGAAACAATTTGTGGTTGCGCTTCAACTCCCTTGGCCCACCTCCCATCCCAATGCAAACCCTAGACAACAAAACAATTAACACCACAAATCCCTTCCCCACCCATATTTGTATAGGACTAATCCAGTCCTTCCTATAGTGAAAATATTTTGTCAAGATATATATATATATAGTGATGTAATGGCATGAGTACGAATCACTGAAAATGAGCTTGTTCGCCAACTTGTGTTTTCTCAATGTGCTCAGTGGTAATTTTCAAGGAAATGATCGTCCTGTATGGATGACTCCCCTGTTTCGAGCCTACTGACAGCGTAGACTTTACGGAACTTAGCTACCTGGTAGTAGGGGGATTAGTAGGGGATTCGATTTTTTTATTGTGAATGATATAATATTAATAACACAGCGTTATTGGTAGATGTAATGCGCCAACGTTTCGACTACCGTGGGTAGTCTTTCTCAAGGCAAGTTTTACAATCAAATTTGATTCACAATAAAAAACCAATACATGGCGCATCGATTTTTCGATACACTCCTTACGTCGTTTGGTCCGGATTCGATTTTTTATTCAGATAATTCATCTCGCTTTGTCCACATCCTTTTAATCGGGTACATGTAGTAAGACGGTCTTAATTCTTCCTTGTTGAGCAACTAACGGCTTTGAATAAGGAATGAAAATCCATCACTACAGTATTTCGTGTCGTTGCACTCACTGTTCAAAAAAGGTTAATAAATTCGTCTAACTGTCCCTATCCTCAGATTTGTGCTATGCTATATTTTGGTAAATCCTTAATCAACATCTCTGTGGTAATTTAGGTCCCAAGTTTTCATTTCTTGATTCATTGTGGTTTCGATGACTACAGCATCAAGTGAGATTTTTGTGGTTGTATGATTGTAGAAACCGGACAAAAACGTTCATTGCACCATTACTTTTAAAGAGCCGCAAATGATAGGCTGCTTTAAAATTTTGAGAACTTTCAGTTGCCTAAAATAGTACTACTGAACGAATCAGACCGAAAGGCTAACTGATAGAATACTAACGAATGCGATATAGACTCGGAGTAGGGGGGACTCGAGAAATAATTCCTCCCAATTCCTTGACTACCTATAAAAGAGGAAGGGTCTTGAAATGGCGTTAACGGTGGATGAAAAGTCGAATAAGTTCGTAGTCCAGAATACATGTATGTATTTGACGATTCATAATTAAGCGAAAAACTGAGGTTTACCGTAACTTGATGCTGACTTCGTCAGTAGAATGCACAGATGGCTGCAGCTAGGATTGAACACGGGCATGGAAAAGTAGATCGGTCCTGCAATCCAGCGCTTCTCGTATGACCATTTTAATAAGGAAGTTGAATTCAAAACCGGTCAAACTTAACACCATGATGTGACAGTCGCGACCTAGGAAAGCGATAGAGAAAAGACGACATTCATGACAAAACCCTTCTTTAAAGGGAGTACTAAATAGGAAAACTGCGAGTTTTATGGATGACGCTGCCAGAATAAGACAGCATACTTATCACTCACCCAAGCGATTTAATGTATTGTAGAATGATTCCCAGTCTGTCCTACCCAACGCATGATGGCAAATGCCTCTCTAATCTGCGCAGATGTTCTAATTTCGTGGGATCGATAAGCTTAGTATAAACAAAAGTACCAAATTAGAAATAAGTAAATCGATCTGATAAATTTAGGACATTCTGCTGATTGTTTTGTTGAACGCTATGTTCCGGTGTCTGCTTGCATATTTCCCTATGCGTTTCCCCGTACTGAGTTTCGGCCTGGTAGGTGGTTGTGCTAAAAACACGACGGTAAGGCCACTGGAATTCTAATTGCCGATGAAATTATCCGAAATGAATAACGGACCGTTTTGATCTTTTGCATCCTTTCATTTTCAACGGTGGTTGGTTACCTCGGCCGGACCGGATAACGAAGATCAAAGGGCAACAAATAACAGCACATCAGTTGTCAATATACTCAGCTGCTCCGGTAAATGCTCGAGAGACAATAAATGCATACCTTCCAGAACTGACCAGTCAGAGAAAAATTACAATAAATAGGCCTCCGAGAACTCGGTAAAAGAAGAGGACGACTGTCGGTAAATCTGCTCGTTGTCCCCACTTGTACCTGGATTATATTTCATCGGAAATAAGGTAGAATTGCAAGCAGTAAATAGCCACATCACATGATAAACAAACTGCGAGGTGTTAGTAGAATAAAACGACCCATAGTAAGAGTCAAATGGGCATGTTGCTCTATTTATTAGTGTAAACCAAATAACTACTTTTAGCAATATATTGCAACGCATGAGCAATGAGTCAAAACAAAATTGAAGTCAAATAGGTCTAAATTATTAATTAAAGTTTAGGTCGGGTAAAAATAAACGCTCTGGTTGTGGTTGTTGGCTCATGGCACCACCTTCTCTGACAAAAAAGAGCGAGGAATAGCGAAGATCGAATACAAAATAGTAAGTTGAAGACTAAACGGAAGAAGAAAGGTTTCGAATGCGATAACACCACTGATTGCGAAACTGAGCCATATCACCTATTGTCTCCAACCATCGATTCGGGGGATCTCGTGAGGCCTAACCTGGCAGTCTAACTGCACCTGCACGAGCCAATCCACCAGTTAAAGCTTTTGTGCCTTTTTACCATGTCACCAACTGGCCGCTTGGAACCGTCTCCCAACCACTACCGGGCTCGCAAAACAACATACAACAAGGCAGTCGCTCCGGGGGCATGCGCTAAACATGTTCCAACCACCTTAATCTACTCTAATTCAATACTTGTTCTAAAGACTGAACCCTAAGACCTAGTAACTTAAACCTAATTTCCGAGATACTCACAAGAGCCTCCCACCATATTCTACCAATAAGACGAAGACAACAGTGTTCAGGTACCAAAAGTCTTCACATATTTTCTGTTCTCAACAGCCGTTATTCTGAGCCGTAGAGCAATACTGATCTCACTGCTGCCGTCTCTATACTCGACCATTGGTCGGTGGCCGGATGTCACGCCAACACCACAGATGCATCAAATTGGTGAAATCCAATCGAGTCTTCTGTATGAGCAAGAACACTTTATTCGATATACGGCTATCAGGTGCGATACAGCTACCCAAGTAAGTAAATCTATCAATATCCTCTAGTCGCTCCACTGCAGAGACTTCGAGCCGATCCAAACCTAAAACAGAGTCTTACATCTCATAGGAGTGAATCATATTCAGAACACACCTACATTATAATTCCGATAATTGTGAGTATCTTGCAATCTTTTTGGTGTTTCCCCATTCTCGCTACGTTCTCGTCATTTGTCAGTATATTTCGTCCCTTCTAAACTTCCGGAGGCTCTTAATTATTTTGTTTTGCTTTTCATGTATAAATGTTTATACTTTTATACTCCGGCAACCAGACGCTCTCTTCCGCATCAAAATTTTCGCGAAATCACTTTCACTGATGATTAAACGTTTCCAATCCAGCTGCCCAGCAGAACGAACCAATCAGTGCCATGTATATATACTTTTACACATATTTATGTATATTCTCGCTGTTTATTTCAAGCATGGTTCCGGCGCTACAATATGTGAATAAGGAAAAACGGAAATTGAATATGAGCTGAAAAATCCAATAAACGGATAAGAACCAATTGTATTTTATTTCCTTTACTGGAAAATTCCCATTTGTTGGTGGTTTCCTGTGTTTTCTCAGAAGGTCGATTTCTGCATGGAAGGCATGTAGCATTCTCCCCTGACTTCAATTCTCAGCCATATCTCTTAGTCTCTTCAATCGGAAACAATCCTCGTTTGTTAGGATCCAACCACGAAGGGGAGAAGCACCAACCAAGTCCAACTCCGAAGCTAACCTCTACGCAAAGTCAATGCCATACCACCACGTCGCTTCTTCCAGCCTCGTCCAACACGTGCAGAAACAGTACGGAAGCTAGACGCCGGGCGATCATGCGCAATACGTGAGCAGGTCATGGAAGGCAACGTAGAGCGATTATCTCATTCAGAAGTCGACTGTCTGCATTCAACATACAACGGCGCACTTCGCCATTGCTCACCCGATCTGCCCACCAGACACGAGAAATGCTTCGGAGACATCGGTGGTAGAAAACAGATAGTCGCCTGGTATCCTCAGTACGGATAGGCAAGGTCTCGTAATCGTAACGCAGAACGCTACTAACTGTGGCATAGTATACCCTTCCCTTGAGGGAAAGCCGGATGTTATGGTGACGCCACAAGTGTCGTAGGTTTGCAAAAGCTGCTCTGGCTTACACCGCTCGTGATGAGACCTCCTCCGCAACAACTCAGCCAGTTGTGATCAGACTCCCGAGGTACTTGAAGCTGTTGACTATCGCTAACCGATCATCACAAAGGATGAATGAAAACACAGGCTGCCAACAGTCTTGAAGAAGTACTTTGCATTTCGAAGGTGCAAAGCACATTCGGTATCGGAATATCTCAATCGCCAACCGTTCTAACGAGCGTCGAATTGCCTGTGCATCGTCAATCAACAAGGCGATATCATCGGCATATTCTAAGTCAGAAACTCAGTTCTCCCAGAGGAGTCTAACTTCACCACTTAAAAGTTCATATACAGCGTTCTTTAGGAGATCCTCTATGACGAAGTTGAGTAGAAATGATGATGTAGGGTAGCTTTAACGTGTTCCACTAAAGATGACAAATTTCGAGGAATGCTGGCCGTACGCCCAATCCCGACCTGAGGTATGACGGTACATCTCCTTGAAAACCAATATACTTCATTCCACAGCAGATAGTCTCATAGTGCAGACCTATCAACAGAGACTAAGGCTGCGCGAATTTCCAAGAGGACGATGGTCGTTGGTCTTTTTAAGGTAGAACGATTTTCCAAATGCTCTCTTAGGGTAAATTTTTCATCTAAATGTGTAGTCCTGTTTACCTCTATCCATTATGACCTCTAGTGTCATTCACATTCTGAGTCCTTGAACTCTTAGGTATTTCTTTCGCATAATCGCTTTCTGTATTTGTTGTTACGTGTCACAAATGGCCAAAACCCACACAGAATTCCTTTACGCGCTTGGCATCTAATTTTGTCCACTCGCAGTTTACTATTCATTCTGAAATGCTCTACAGAACAGGATTTATGAATGATCCCTTCTCTGTTTCCCTGTGTTTACTGCTATTTGTCAAGATGGTGCTCATTGGATGTTCGATTTGACGCAGGAAATTCTTGGAGCAATCTTTTGCAAAGCTTTTCGTCAAGTGGTCTGGTAGTCAAAGGTAGTCAAAAAGGAACGGGATAATCACGGATTTCTCGCAATCACACCTGGGCAGCACGGTTCTTGGGCCCACCAATCAACTAAGATCCGGAGCTCACAAAATGTGAGCCTTCAGTACAGCCAATGACAGAGAAGTTCGCTTCTTACCAAAGCGTTTTAGGAATGATTTCATGACCTACCACACTGACTTGACAAATTATCAGATAACCTCGTATAACCATTAATTCTAAGAGCGAAAGGTTGTGACTGAATTAGCAGGCCTAAAACCAGTCTACTCTCGTAACTGACCTCTAAAAATGACCTCCAAGAGCTCCTACTTTCCTCAGCATCTGTTGATGCATTACTTACTAAGCTCCCACATACATGCTTAATCAGGAGTCTAGTGGTATCGAATTAATTTGAATGTATCTCAACTTCCTGGGTCATTCAGTGCATGCGGAAATGACGGTGTCCCGGATGCTCCCAGATCAGGCTGCGCCACCCGAGGCCACTAGATTGCTCTTTTCTGGTTAAATTTTTGTACTACACAAAAAGTGCAATATAACGAGTAAATTCCGTAATCAGAATACGTACTGAATTGACGGAAAGTAAAAGAGAATTCACCTGAGAACCAGTTTGTTGATCTCGTTCAAGAAATTTGGGAAAAGAAAAACGATACAATTCATTTCTGAAGGTACGCAATCCCAGTTTCGCCCACATGAGTTGAAATTCGTGACTGGGAAGTTCCATATTTAGTCCTTGGCATGAATGAGGAGCAGAATCACACTCATTTGTTTCTTGATCAAAAAAGGAGTGACATGTATAACTGGGAAAGCCAAAGTGTGCGGAATCTGATTTAAGGAAAATGTGAGATTCATGACAAGTAAATCAAGAGAAGATTAGATATTCTGGTGAATGGAATCAATGTTTCAGTTAAGCCCCTGCTTGTTGCCAAGGTGAACGAGTTCTTGTTCCATTTTTTACGCTTGCTGACACATGAGAACGAGTGCGCTTATATTTGTTTATCGTCCGGATTAAACTGGCAGGAAACAGCAACCATGATTCTGAGACTGGACGGGGTCACCAGATCAGGGGTGAAAGCCGGGGTGTCTATCACCTTCAAATGTTGAAGAATTTGAACTAGAAACATGGTAGTCGATTGAAATTGTTGAAGATAATAATAAAAATTAATCAGATGTCAAAACGTGCAGTTCACCTCTCCTTTCTCTGAACTTGTTCGTACCTGCGAGTTTGTCTCCGTCATAGTTAGAGGTTAGAGATAATTTCTTAGTTGAGGGAAGAACCTAGGACGGAAGTGGCTTATTTTTTTGTGACATTCTTGCAGTACCAACTGGAACGTCGTTGACTAAATCCTCGTAAGTTTCCTAAACTCAGCTATAAATTTACATGTAGCTTTCTGTTAGGAATTAAAATATTTCAGAAGAAGTCTGCGAACAAAGCCCCAGTTCAATGCTTCCAGTAGACCCAATGCACTTACCTCACGAGCGCTCGGACTGTTAGGAATCAGCTTTGTTCATAAGGCCCTAAGTGTAATCGGGACAGCGACTTCATTCGAAAGTGCTTACAGCTATTTTGGAATATGCACTAAGGGAGAAGGCTGCACACGAATTTTATTGACCACACATACCAAACGATAACCAGTGGCAATGATCAAGCGGTTAGCAGTGACATTTCCTCATTCAGTTCCCCAATCCAAATCCCAAAACCGGGGATAACCTCCCTTTTCCAAATTTCATCAATTGCTGAGGCAATTTTCTTCCAGTGTTTTCTCCCATGAATCTTCAACATCGAATTTTGTGAGCCATCGTATCTGTTAGCTGACTGATCAGTCAGGTGGGTAATACGTAGGTAAGCGGCCAGCACCTAACAGACGTTTTATACAACCAGTCAGAAATCACTAATGGGTTTCACGTACCGGCTTATATTTACGAATAAGCAAGTGAAATAATGTGTCTATCCTTTTGATCGTGCACCTGATTGCTTACATACTACGTCACATGTTGCTGAAGTTCGAAGACCCATTCGGGGAGCCCAATGTCATAGTCGTTCGTCCTGGTTTCACATCTCACCTTGGACTCGATGGATGTATGCCCTTGGTGAATCATAACAAGGATGTAACGAATGTGCAACATTCGATGGTGCTTCGGATGTAAATAATGCCTTATTGGACATCTAACCGACAAATGAAACGTATAACCCAGATTGATATACACGAATCAGTAAAAAGATTGAGAAGGAAGAGGGTAACTGAACTATTCCTCACTAACAGACATACAGGAAACAAAACTAAGAAGGGGTGGGTAAGCTAAGGATACTTGAGGAAGTTGAAAACGAAACAAATAACTTACTTGAAGTTGTAATCGTGGTCCAGAAACAGGAAAGAGCGATGACGAAAGACCGAAA
This sequence comes from Fasciolopsis buskii, assembly GCA_008360955.1. NCBI lineage: Eukaryota > Metazoa > Platyhelminthes > Trematoda > Plagiorchiida > Fasciolidae > Fasciolopsis > Fasciolopsis buskii. The sequence goes on along the minus strand of LUCM01008823.1, from coordinate 145,849 downwards.
AGTACGTGACCAACTCTTTGTTGGTTATAACGAAAAGCGATCACGCCTGGTCAAGCAAAAATAGACCGATTTTGACCACATGTCAAGCGAGAGAGGAAAGGCTGTAGAAGCGCAGTGGAGCCAGCGTTATTCGGGCCCGGATCATCCAATCACAGTAAAGCTCTTACTGAGGCCTTGACCCAATGGGGCTTGCAGGCACCTGCTTTCGTACACGCGGAGATCAAAACTCACGAATACCTGAAAATGAGGGATCAGATCAAATCACACAAAATTTATCTGAGAAATCAGGTAAATAAAGCAGGATAAACGTTCCAGTGTTTGAATAAGCAATACAGAGCGGGAAGGGCAGTCACACTCTGAGCAAAGCAAAATATATAAATTTAGAAAACACGGCATCAAACAAGCCAGTTTTCGGTGCTTCACAAATGGCTAAATAAGGGACGTTTTATGAGTACTGGGATAAGATGATCGGCAAACAATAGTAATAGCAAATAATTGGCGTTCGGAATGATGTCTGAACGGTTACTGTGTAATCGGTATCGTGATAGATAATGTCCGTTGATAATTGTCCAATCGGTAGTTACGAAGCATCGAAAACAAGCTTGTTTGCTGCCGTTTTCTAATGTCTCATTCGGTAACTCTCAGTTATCTTAAGCAAGTCAAAGTAAATAAACAAATTGGAAATATGTCGTTTAAACGACCTATGACGTGCAGGGGTTCAGTAAATGGTCAAATCGATAAAACACTGCGTTCAGGTAGGAGACGATGTTGTGTAGGCTGCGGAAAAGGCGATTAGTTAGTCCATCAGAGCGCATGTACAGTGAAGAACAGAATTTCACAGTCTTCTTCATGGCAACGATACGTAATCAACATGCAGACTTTTGACAATGGTAAATATAGCAACGAAAATAATTTTCAGTATCGATAACTGATAAAGTAACAGCTTTAGTGTTATTTTGTGAGAACGGTTACCAGCCCCATGATAGACCGCACAATGGTTTTCGTTGTCCCAAAGGTGAATGGCAATCACAGATCTTACTTAAAAAGCAGTTGCGAAATCTTTCCATATTTAATCGAATTAGCAGAAACTTGAAGAAATGTCGACGTAAAAATTGCGAGAACGGCTGATCATTCGCAGTGTTTTGTTAGCAGTAAAAACTTTCAACTTAATCTCCTAACGAAGATACATGCAAAAAAATATTTTTAAAAAATTAGACAGACATTAGATAGACATGCACTTGCGATAATTACTTAATGGCTCTCCACCTGAAACCCAGAGATGGCCTCTTACATGGTCAACACTACAAATAACTTCATCTCACTAGGCCCATTTTAGGAGTTATGTCCAGCACAACAGCTATAAACACGTATTACTGATTACAAATTTTTCTCTCTTGAAATTATCATGAAGTAAGAAGTGTTTCGTTATGGTCATGCAAACATTTAGGTAACGGTAAAAATGATGTTAGGAATGATGTATCTTGCCGGACGGTGAAAGTTTGATCTCGTGATCTGTGCCGAAGGCTAAGATTGGGAAGCAGTGCGTCATCATCCGGGGATGGAGCAACTCGTATTTGCATCCAGATAATGCCAAAGACAAGGAAAAGAAAGGCTCCAATGAATATGTGCATAGACAAAATAACAATGGAAAACATCTACTAGAATCTCAAGGCGATTCATCGGTTGAGCAAGGCTAAACTTCATAAAATGGACACAAGGCACCGAAGTAAGGTCTTTGTTGCAACTGCTATAACGGGAATGTAACAGATGCTGGAGAACCGTTGAAATAGCCGTACGATAACTGTAGAATAAAATCCCTATCGTTTTCCATACATCAGAAATTTACTGGGCTCGGATGAGTTCCTGCGAAGAGGTAGATTTAGATGCTTCGTTCATTGACCACCAGTTATTTTTGCTTCTCCGCTGTTTAACGAAAAAAATGAGCTAGCGGACAGTAACCGTGCAAATCAGTGACGGACAGGTGCAACACCATGTGGTGAAGTTCAACAAATCGTTCAGAGCCTGCTCGGTAGAGTTCGTCCCGAGTTTGCGTCCCAGTTCGGGCGCGGGGGATATGCACTGCTGATGATTCCTAAAAAGGATGAAACAGCTGTACAGTGTTTCCATGGTTTCTTTATGGTGAGTTGAGCGATGATACCATATGGTGTATTATTTCATGAAAACAATTCTGCTAAAGATTTCTTTTAACTGGCTATTAAACTAGCGTGGGGAATTTATCAACTTGTATGCTAACAAAATCTAATGGAGAATTTGCTGGTATTGCCCAAACCTATAGTTTGAGTTGAGGACGGTGGTTCATGTAAACCGCTTGTTGGAACACTAACGGTAGGAGGAGCAAATTGGAGGCATAAATTCTTCTACGATCACCGAGGTTGAATGATGTTGGGCCTGGTTAGCTCCGTTAGGCCGTGGTCAAGTGGATTAAGCGTCTGTAATCGAAAGACCAGAGGCTTGAATCCCATATCCGCCGATCACTTTGGTGATAGACAGCAACCCGCTGCCTCCCGGCTGGTTAGCACACCTGACTTAATTAGACCTTAAGTGCCTGTAGGCCATTCCAAATTTCAGATCCATGGTTGCCGGTTAGCGCAGCCCTTCCCCCTCAGATGCATAAAGAACCCTAGCGGCTGTAAGTCGAAAAATGGCGGACAACCGATATACGGATAAAAGAAAAACTTACTCGTGGTCTGTGCAAACTAAGGTTCTGTTGACAGCATAAAATAATTACGCAAAACCAATATTTCCAATCAATCCAGTCGTTGTGTTTTGCCCAATAAATGATTGTACGACCTTAGAGGCTTACTTTCGGGAATCTCATTGGATAGCACTACCACAGTAGCTCGTTTGGTTGGTATTTATATGCCCAAGGCTAAAACGCCAAAGTTTAATCATGGCTCTCAGGTATGAAGTTTTGATATGGACAATCAAGTATGGTTTCTTTATTGTCCTCTAGTTAGCTATTACTTATCATAGAAAAATTACAGCACAGGTAAAAGTCGGTCCGGGGCCATCGAAATTCCATAGGCCTTTTTCATATTTGATTTTTTGCTTAAAATACCAGAGCTAATCAACATTTCAGACACTTTACTGCTTGGAGAGGAAGATTGTCCGATAACAAGACTTCAAAATTATTTTGAAGCACGCACACATCGTCGGCTGCCTCGTACAGACTGCCTCAAACTGCCTCAGACTGCCTCGTACCCGGGAACAAAAGCCGACTCAAAACAAGAAATTCCTAATAGACCCCATTCATGTGACATGAATGGACACCCAGTTCGAAATGAAACCCCGTTTCCATGAATTTCTGAAGTATCAAAGTGTAAATGCAATCGACACACAATAAAGGCTGTGAAAATGAAATCTGGAGTCAAATGGACACGCAGACCACCCAGTTGAGTGCAATAAACCCGAATCTAGATCGTGCTTGACCTTGCATACTTCATACTTTACTGAACGGTTGACAACAGCGTTAGCACAGAAAGCAACGAGAATCTTGAGTAATTTGCATATCAGAATGAGATTCAGTCGAAAGATAAGTTTATCCGAGGGTAGATAAAGTTGCTACTTGTAAATAAGCATGCATACAAGAGTGAGTCCGAAGCAACCTACTGCTAAAACTGCGGATCATATTCTCAGCCCTGCTTTAATCGGTGGGAGATATAACGAACGGGTAAAGCTAGGGACTGGAGGTCGTTAAAACCATACCTCTACATGCCTTATCTTGTCAAACAAACAACATGCCTTGTGTAATAGCCCAAAACAATGATTCGGCCCGGTTGCTTCCCACGGAATCCCGATAAAAGTGAACGATCGGCCGATAATGTACACTTAAAACAAAACTGAACCGAACGGTCCCTCACAAAATTTGAGTGCTTAGTGTAAATTATGAGTATGCTGGATTCTTATCAAATAAAATGGCATTCAGGTAAGTATGGAAGGAAAGTTGAAATCTCAAAATATGCCGTGTTTGGATCGGACGCATCTAAGTTACTTCGCAACGTGGATATTCACTGCGGAATGAGTGAACAGTGGGCTTTTTATCTCGTCCTGCATCAAGCACAGCAGCCCACTTTTTCGTAAAAAATTGGAAGTTCAGTAAAAGAAAGTTTGCTGTACATGTAAACTTGTGGAGCTTTCCTGTATAAAAGTATTTTTCCTGAATTATCTCAAGATATCTTTTCAGGCCGAGGGCTTATGAATTGACAACTGGTATGCACCGTAAATGGTGAAATTTTATCATTTATCCTTTCAGGTTTAAAAATTTTCTGCGTTGCTAGCTGCAAAACTAGCAGTTGTTGGTAAGCAAATCAAAATAGACAAGAAAATAATTGATAAGTTTTGGAAACTATGGGGTGCACAGGCGCAAATCCGGGCAAATTGACATCGATGCTCCTAATGGACTTTGCAAATACGCGCTAATTGAAGGGCTTGTTGCATGCACTGATATTTTATGAATAACAATTCGTCCACAATATCTAAGAAAATTTCCAAAACCAATTTGCCATTCCAGCAGAAACGGAATTAACACAGACCATTATTTTCTTGTCTCTTCATTCAGCCGTGTAGGAGAGAGCGCAAGCAGAAAACCGACAAAGTCAAATTGTCCTGCTAGTAAGTATTGTGGTGCACATACTGATAGATTCCAATTAACGACGATAGCTTGCTGTGTTTCATAGAATTTTCGCGCTGAGGGGCTCCCCGTTGGGTCTGCGCAGACACACACACACACCCACGGTCATCCAGACGGACTTCAGAATTATTCGTCGCTCAGTTTTCATCTTCCTGATAGTGACCTCCGAGGACGAGGGCTAGTCGCGTCACCTAATAACTTCTTTTTTCCGATCCAAGCTGAAACGCGGAACAAAATGCAATATCCGTGTAATAGCGTCTGCGGTTTCGTTTGCATTCGCCAGCTTATGCCATAATCAACAAACTCCCTAGGTCGGCAAAATGTACCACCAATGTTCCTATATTTGCGGCTTAAGAGTAAGTCGTACAAAATCCTTGCAGTGGCACCTACCTTTCCGTGGTCTTTATCAGGCTAAGAAAAAAGAGCATGTAGGGGAAGCACACATTCCATGTTTTCGAGCACCTCTGCACAGAGAACCATTAAATGCAAATACAATCTTGTTTATTCGTTCGTTACATTCGGATGTTTGACCTTACCGCCGTTCTCAGTAGCAAAATTCAACGGTCACAAAAAATCCAACGCACGTTAATGATATGCCTCTTGTCCGTAGTGAGCACACTATTAAAAGCCATGAAAGCCCAAGGAACGGAAAAACAAAATTACATTTATGCAGTTCAAAGTATTATAAACACCTAAACGTTGAAGATGGCCACAGTAATTTGGCGAACAGATGGTTACACATTGACGCCATGTTATCGAAGCATCCTAACTTTTCACCCTTGCATGGAAACCACATGTGCACCTGTCTAACTGGCTTCAGAAACATTGACCTCGATCCTATCACTTAAGCACTATGTTGACAAAATATGCTTTGCCTCACGTCGGGATTCGATTGATAGCGTATCGAACCTGAATAAGAAAAGTTGTCATCAGCGCCCAAAGGTACAGCGAAGTGACCAAAAAACAGGTAGGCCAAGTGCGTGCGTGTGTGTGAGATTATGTCAGAAATCGTTTCAAGTCGCATTATTTAACGGTAAAATATGCAGTGTCAGAATATGGCTTTATCGCAGTTATTTTGTTCTCAACACATAGTGAGTGTCATGAACTTTTATCTATTCATGGTGCTTGCATTAGTAAAAACTAAACTTACTTCTTCGCCGGTTCATTACGAGTGACTAGTCCCTTTCGTCAATACTGGAAATCGGCAGCACCAGTCGATGATGATACAAAAAACAATGAAACTGTCAAACATGCAATGTAAAACTCTTAAGGGTGGGTCAGTCTGGATAGCCTGGTTGCTAAGTTTATCAACTGGGATTCATTCACTGCAAGTTCGGGTCACGATTGAGGCACGGCTAGTGTGCTGCTGATGGAAGGGTGATGTCAGCTTCATACTCCTGGGTAAGTGATCTCAAAATCAAAACAACCGGACGACTAGTGAAAATAATTTCGTTTCAGGATAGTTGCTTGAAATACTTATCTGATAAATTTATGCTCCATTTGTCATCCCTGCCGTTTAGTGCCACTTTATGCCAAAAACCAAACAGTGTGAAGATCACACAGGAAATATAGAAGATCACAGATCTGCAACCACTAGGTCGAAGAATTCCAATCAACATATAAACTCTTTTCTCATCCATAAAAAGTCTCTTATGGAGTCGATTTTGATTCTGTGTTCCATGCTGAAATCTTCGATTCCTTACGTTTTTATGCATCTGACTGCACTGTAACTCCTTGTGCGCTGCTATCTTGTTAGCACGTAACTCTCCGGTGCTGCGGGACACACATTCTGGATTTCGGCTGAAGAATTTTTCCTCCATTTTTGTGCAGTGTAGATCTAAATGCTTACAAAACGTTTTCAGTGAAACTCGGACCCCATGTATGCTAAATTAGAAGGCAGCGGAATATCGAAAACGTTTTTTTGTTCAAATTAACCGCAGTTCACCAAATATCGTGGATATCAAATGAGCAAAATCACAAGCGGTCGCAGAGGGGTTTTCGTTGGGGTATTTTTATTTCATAGTTTACTTGAGAATATTTACAGTAAAAAACCTCAGACCCAAAAATCGTTTTAACTTATTAAAACCAATTCCACCAAATAATCAAAGATGTTTGAAAGATTTTTTAAATCGAGAGCGTATTTGAAACTGCTTATTCCGTATCAATAAACTGAAAACAGTCTTAAGCACTGTTCTCTTGCAATGACGCTTTGTTATTTAGAATAAGCCATAACTGTTTCATATAAGCTGTCAGTGACTCCATTTCTTTCACTCTATTCATCGCGAAACACGGCGAGATGTATACTTATCTTTTATGCCAAGCATCCAGTATTTCAGTTCTAACCTTTAACCTTGACAGATAATGCACATTCCGATCTGTTACGGATTTAAAACGAAGTTGTAGAGCGTCCACACAACTCAACCACGATTATGCCAAGTTGACTAGAGATTGTCATGGCCCGAGCTCGTTTGTCCTTGTCGTAAGCCGAGAAAATTTCTGGCGGCTTTCACTAATTACTAAAAGTACCGAATCACTGTAATGAATACGATGTGCAAAAGGCTTAATATATCTTTCTCAACACGACTTCAACTGGCTAACATATCAGCATAACATTCTACAATTTACTTGCGACTCAATTTCTGAATTTTTTTCTCTTCCGAACTGTGTCCAACATAATGGGAACTGAAAACAGAGTATGGTTAAGTTGAAGAAGTGGCACCGGCAAAATTCAGTTTTTCAGTTCAATCCAAAATAGGTTTACCCAACACAGGGATGGATTTTCGGCTCCGACCTCATAAGCATCCAGTATATGGACGAATGAGTAAAAGTGCCCCAGAAACGCAAGACCGATTCCGCGGTTATTTTCGCTCGTCAGGTATGCGTAGCAGGAACTGTTGTCCAAACGCCCTTTTACTTGTACACATGGAACCTCTTCCTTTAAGAGTTCACAAACAAATCACACCAGTAACTTACTGATAGTTCTTTGTTAGCTGAGCTGAGGTAACCTTAGGAAGTAGGAGTGAATGCCACCAGCTTAACTATTAAACAGAGGTACTATCTGGATGGGTGAACAATAACCACACATGTATAAATGCATTTGCATATACAATGATTTTTCATGTTAGCTACTGCGGAGGTAGGGGCAAGCACTGCTCAAGTTTTCAAAATCCCCTTTCATCAGTGAAGGACTAAAATGCACCCTACAAGGTACGAATGCACTGATAATTCTTATCCATTCGTGTCAGAATAGGCGAACCTGTATTCAGATCTGATGATCAAAGAAGTTCATATTAGGTAAGATTAGTTGAGTTTAGTCTATTGAAATACTAAAATAGTGTATGTAGAAAGATCCAAACAGTCTTTCAACTAGAAATATGCGAGTGAGGTTTTAATCTGTATTGGCGTATTGCCTTGCCCCATCTTATTAGAATAGTGAAATCCTTTGGCTGGAAAACGGAAACGTGTCAAACAGGAGTATAAAACTCCCGCCAGTGACTGCCGAGAAATTTCCATTAACCTCAATATTGAACCATAAGAAAACAGAGGCCATAAACTCTGGTACGCATTGTGCATGTTCAAATTGGGGTTACTTCGCTGATGGGAGCGTTGTCAACAGGTAGAACTAAAGCGTCAGTTTTTCAAGCAAGTGGAAGGCGCATCTTTGGCAAATACTACCATACTGTCATAAAACCAATTGACGGAAAACAACGGTAAGAACATAGAACAGTGAGAGAATGAAACAAATAAACTGCTTTTAAAGCCACCACCTGCTAGAAAATCAAGTACCGGCAACGGTATGCTTCACATAATTAACCTGCAATTCGTCAGAACATTTTGATAAGCTGCTGATTTGCAAAAAGGTGGAGATGAAATGGTATTTTGGAGCATCTCGGTGTGGAAACGGAGGATACTGGAGACACCATCGTTCAACTTAGTAAATAGATGAAGTTAATCATTTGCTGTGCTGTACTGTCACCATAATCACCCTGTTGACATAATTAAGTAGATTACTAAGTGCATAAAGGAATACATTAAAAGGTCTTCCAGTTCGGCCAAGGAAGCATAAGGGAGGGCTTCCAAGGCAAACTGAAACTTATGCTTTAACCGCCTACTATAGCAAACTGTTAGTGGCCCCAGATACCAACGAAGGATCAGAAAAGTGCAATATCTTTTACCTTATTACCTCCTTTATTAACGAAACAGCAATGTGCATCAATTTTCGGGAAGGGGCCGCGGCCAGCAGAGGGCTGCTAAGTGGGGAAGTTGACCGGTGGTGGGATTACATAATAAGGGACGAAGTTAACGGTTTGGCTTCCTGGGCACAGGACTAAATTTCGTTAGTGTCCATCAGCTAGATACTTTATTTTATGGGGCGCATTTGTCCAAACGATCTATAGTAGGTCCAAGACAGCCGTGATATGCTGATTTGGGATAATGTTTGAATTCCATCCAGCCCCGAGAGATTCCTGGTTATAAAATTCTTTACATTGGCTATCACTCTGCTATTATTGATTCCAGACTTGTCATGGCTGTTTCACTGACCTCTAACAAAGAGTGGATTAAATGATGTAGAATCCCAGTTATATAGAATTCATAGCGAAAACCTTTATTGTATTCCATAATGGGATAACTAATGCTGCAGATCTTGATAGGAAAACGAAGAGCCTCAATTTTTTCCACAACTGACCTAAGTTAAAGTATCAGCCTCTTTATATTGGTATGGGTTCTGATAAAGCGAGTGTGAAAGCGAAATTCTAACGGGTCGAACGCAAGTCAATTCCTATGGATAGAAAGCGTCAAAACGGGGTAGATAGAATGTTGCTTGATCATTAGAGATCCGTGTGTGACCAGAATCAATAATAGCAACAAATTCTTGCGACAAAGTTAGGCTTCCTTGAGTGCTTTATCTTCGTTTCGGGTGTCGGGAGGACCTCGATGATATGGTGACTGGAGCTGAGGGCCGTCTATCAAAGGTGTTCCAGAATCTGAAACAGCTTGTTTTCGCAGCGCAAATTCTCGCTGTTCGAAAGTGATCATAGCAGGAAGTTGGGGAATACTGTGAGCCTGCATCGGTCGTTGTCTCTATGTGGCTTCCTCGGTCTACAGCAACCAGTTCTGCGGGAAGTCAGTCCATCCCGCTCGCTGCGACATTGGCCTCATGTCGGTTAATTCCGATCACATACTGTTTCTAGCCAGCATTGTGAATTAGTTTATCTCGGCTGATTTTGCTGCCTAGCTTCCGGTAATGGCTGCAAGTGATGCGATGTAGGCAGATGTCAGCCCTTTAGCAAGGATGGAAGTCATCAGTGAGATGGATCTTAAAGCACCTGAAATAGACGGGCTGCTCCCGCCTGTCTTCACTGACTGCGGGGCACTGCTGATATGGAAGCTAACAAAACTCCGTAAATCAGTATACGGAGAGGGCAGATCACTGAGAACTAATGTGAACCTATGATTTTACCCGTTCACAAGACAGGTGTTAGGTACACATGTGAAAACCACAGTACTGGCAAACGGAGTTTGCGTACGAACCAACCTGATTCCGGTCCCAGTCGTGCTTGTTTTGACCATATTTTCAATTTGCGACAGCTCAAAGAACGTAGTCACATGTCCCATGGATACACGATATTTGTCTTTTTTGATTTGAAAGCGGCGTTTAGTTCAGTCTATCGTGCCGTTCTGTGGCGCTGCCGCTCCTTAGAGATTGTGCCAAAAAAATTCTCCAATCTGTATTCGTATAACTGAAGCCGAGTTCGTGCTTACAGCGATCTTTCTCTCGAGTTCACCAGGATATTTGGTGTTCATCATTGTTTTCCACTTCAACTTTTCTTTTTAACTTTGTTATTGAGATGCCTATGGAGATCGTCCTATCGTCTTGTGGGAATAGCAACAGTGAAATCTTTCCAGGCAGCACGAAGAAGACTATGCGCTTGTTCTTCCAGGGGTATGTTCAATTATCTAGATACTTTCAACTAAGCAGGCAGTCGAACATCGGATGAACTGTCTTCGCGCATACAGAAGTTTTGGTTGGCATTTCTCACTTTAAAGCATCCGTGGCGTCAGTGTGATATCCGGTTGTTGATCAACGATCGGGTTTGCACAACATCAATAAGGTCGATTCTAGTATACGACGTAGAAAAACAGCAGATAAGAACGTGGAATATGCAAATTATCTCTGTGTATGCATACTGTTTCCTTCGAGTCATTGGTATATTGTCGTGAGGGGTCTTCCTCACTAGTTCAGACATCGTTTTAAGGTTGTGCTCCTAAGGGTTAAAAATCCAAAAGTGGCACTGAATACAAAGGGATGGAGGGAGTTTGGCCATGTTTTGCTCATGCCTATGGAATACCTGCCTTGTTGCACCCTGCTCCCCGATGCCGATGGAAGATAAGTCGAGATGATCAGTCATTCACGTGTGGAAAAGTAGGGGAACCTCAATTAGTTAGCTGGTTGTTGTAAATCCAGGTACACCGCTAGACTGAAACCCACGTGGTTCCCAGTGCGATTATTGGAGAACCTCGGCGATATGAATTAATGTCGAAGTCGATGACATTTTCCGTATTCATAATCTTTCCTCCTATAATTTTTTTCAACTAATTACTTTGTAGCTGACCTTTTATTAATTCTAGTTGTACTTGAGTGGACGGTGCTGTGAGGTAGCTACAAAACAGAGGACATCACTATCTTATTAACGTTTGCAAATTATGGAATGGCCTGATGCCAGCTCGTAAGAGACATAAACTACTGGTCTTAAAATAAACCGTTTATAACTGCCTAGATAAAATTTCATCCACCTCACACCCACATGGCACACAACCCAAGTGACTTGGATCAGATAAAGTGTAGTTGCTTTGAGGATCCTGTCTTAGAGCTTTTAATACATAGAGTGAGCAAACTGTGCAAATTACAAGAATGAACATACTCAGTCCAAATTGGTTGGTCATTCGGTGGATGAAGTAATCTCCTTATCCTATCGCATGGCATGGACTTGAGCTATTACCAAAATAGAAAATAAATGAGTGGAAGAATAAATGGTTAGAACAGATGGATCTCCACTTAGCGACTCCCTAGAGCTTTGTGGACAGGTTCTTGTTGGAACCAGTGACTTTATTTGAGGACACTAATCGTCATCTTGCTCAGCAGCTAGACCCCAAGGCAATCTCATAAATTGTAAGCCTGCAAAGAATGAAATGGAGGTCACGAGAAGACTTGCCATAGTGGAAAGACAAAATGTAGAGTGAACTTAGGTAAATTAATTAGCCCACATCCTCATGGCTAGGTGTCGAAAAATCTGTCAGCCAGTTGGCTGGAGTTACTGAATTATGAAACCGTGAACCGTGATCAGTGGCGGATTTGCCACTTCAGTCGAGTCAGCTTTGTACATCTGCGTGGTTGTTACTACGGGATTCCTTTCTGTCCTTGTCACTGACGCTCCTTCTCCTGTTTACCCTGCATATTCTTTCTCTTTATAACGATTTACAGACCTCGGAGAAAGGCAGCAGTCAGTGGGGCTTGTTTTGATATTTATTGCTGAACGGTGATATCGATGGATCTGAGATAAAATGAATTAGGCGTTCGAGTACACATTGGGACTCAAATGAGTTTTCGCTTGGTCGTTTATTTATGTACACTCAATAAAATAAAGCAGATTCATGATTATGATTGCCACCAAATGATCGCAGTTTTCACAAACCTATGGTTGATTCAAACAAATTTATTTTACCCCCAATAATGGTCTTGGGTTCAACTGCAGATATCACTAGGATTGTCAACAAAGAAGTTACAAGTAAAACACTTTTAAAGGTCCCAAGACAGGTGATCTGTCTCTAATGGGCATTATCCTCGCTAATAAGGAAGTTTGAAGCGGTGCTTGGCGTTTACTCCAGAAGAATAATGACGAACCACTTTAGGTTGGGAGGATAGAAGTGCGCAAATTTGCAGGCTGAACCTTAGCCACCAGCCTGGTTAAAATTACGATAATTCAGAGCGCTCCTCATCGGAGTGTGACCGTACTTTAACTCCGTTGCAGGACTAGTGCTGTTCTCAAATGGGCCAAATCTGACATCCTTTAAGCACGACTTATGAGTCTTTGTGTCTTTTTATCATTCCATTGCAAACACGGACGGGACGTGCGTAAGTCCATTTTGGAATCTCTCTCGAACGGCCACATCAGTAGTCGTATTAGATAAATTTCTTTCCTAAATGGCCAAACAGTTCCCAACTTAGTCCTGACTAAAGTGTGCAACTGACCATCGTTTACGCAGTAAATGAAGCGGAAGTACGGGAAACTATTGTGCTCGTTTCTTCAGCTAAGTTGTTCTTTAGACATGCCAGCGCAAAGTATTTCTGCGGCTTTTGGAGGAAGCTCGTTGGTCACTTTCGTTATTCACCTGAATGGTGGCAAGAATGTCTGTAAATATCATGCAGTGACTGTTCCCAGTTATTTTTAGGCTGAAAGCTGCATGGCCATTAATTGTACATCTACTTTCATTTCTGGCGGTTTCAGGAATTTTATTTCCGGTGCAGAAAATGCCGAAAGCTTTCTCGGTTTGGAAATGCACGAAATGTTGGGAGATCTTTGAAAATTAAAACTAGCCGAGGAGTATTTAGGGAGAAATGCGGTGTTCTTGATCACAACGGTTTTCTAGCGGTCCTTAAGCCCCTGATCCGTTTATGTTGGTTTATTATCGACAAGGGACTATGTATTGTAAACCTATCAAAAATCATTTGAAACCGCGAGTTCTGATGCGGCCTGATATCAGGAGTTGAGAAGCCATTCTATTTTTGACGCTAAATGAGGCGTTTTCTTGTCATAATGGAGAAAAGAGGTCTACTGGGTTTCAGGTAGCTATGGTTTGGCGAGTGGTACCTTGCTATGCTTTATGAGTTACTAAAAACTGCCGGCCAATGTTGCAGTGTTGCCCCTTTCTTGCGAATCCCGCTGAACATCCGGGTGGCTTGATGGAAAAAAACATCAGTTCCTGGCTGTCTAGTCAGCTTACAGCAGAATACTTGGTAACAAAAGGTAAAACCATAGAGCTGTTATCGACAGTCTCAATAAAAATTCTACCTTGAACTATTTGAACACAACTGTTGAGGAAGAGAAACGAATCATCCTCAAAGTCAACGATGATTACGGTGCACCAGCTGGAAGATACTAACTGGGAATGATGGGTTATTCATTTCCGTTTTTGCTAGTGAGTCAAATGTCGGGTCATCCTGAGTTCGTGATTCACTTTCGGATTGTGGCCAGGACTGGTACACATAGCTGATGAATCGCTTCTGAATCGAAACCAATGGGCTTCTCCGTTTCAGGGCTACAGCTTTTGTGGCTGTCAAATTTTGTTTGCGAACTCATTTTCGGTGAGTCCGCTGAGGCCTCGTAAAATACTAGGATGGGGTATTTTTTACCCGATTTCCGATGTCGGAGCTGCGCACTGTAATCGCAGTGATACTGACTTTCTTCTTTCCCGCCTTAAGTCGGTTCCGGTTGTACGTTTTCACCCTTTTGGATATCCACCCTGCAATCTCACAGATACAACTTGGCTAACAAGAACGGGTATGCAGAAATTGAGGAACTGAGGCCGGGAAATTTATCTCTGAGGCTGGTTCAGTTAATCGGCCATCTGAGGAAATGGACGTACAGTAAAGCAGAAGGAAACGTGTGATCTATGGTTTTTCTTAGCCACCGTTCTACTAATTCGCCTCTTTCTGTCCTTTGATAGGGCTTAAACTTATCGTTCCTTTTTCTTAAAAGCCTTTACCAGTACCCTCTATCTAGACTACTGTTCTGTTATTCTGTGTAGGATACTCCAGATGGCACTTATTCAGAAGTATTTGACCGAGATTTTCTGATTCATTAGTCACTGCTCCTCCTGAGGAAAACTTTTCATAGTATGTGTAAGGGCGGGCACTGGGTTTTGTTTTCGCGAAAGTGATAGAACACTGGAGAAATTGGCATACTTCCCTGTCCGTCTAAGTTTTCAACTGTGAAACTGACTTCAGTTTGTGCTTGGTTAAACTTTTGTGTCGATTCCTATGGCCGTGGGAGTTTGCCCGTCAGAATAAACAGGCATGTTGTCAATGACCGGGCATGAGCAAACATTTTACAGTTCTCTGAATTATTCCATTCCTCGGTTTAGCAACAAACACTTGCTCGCTTAGGACCTACAGACGAACTTACGTCCACTCTATTTTTGAGATTTCATAGTTCCTCGGCCAAGCTAGAATGGACTTTGAAAATGCATCGGAGCAGTAATTCCATCAGGTTAATGACGATAATTCTGGTATTAAATCGTTCCTCCTCGATTTAGTTGCATTGATAGTTGACTTTTTTCAAGTGACCCCAAGTTGGTAAACAGAGTAGTATCTAGGATTCATCATTAGTCTTTAGAAATGTGACGGACAGTTATTTGGCAAACCAGCCCCACTAAATCAACTTCCCAAGTAGCAATAACATGATTTGGGGAAGTACCTCTAACAGCCGATGGTCTAAGTGGTTCTGTCGCTCTCGCAATCCCTAAAGGCAGGTAACTTTGGTGCTAGTTGGGTTAAGCCTTTCCAGTGTTACGAGAAATATTTTATTGTTTTCGTTAGTATGGTAGACTATTCTTCTACTGACCTAGTTTCACTGCACTTTACTAGTCTTCAGGGGTCAGACTGTATCTTGTTCATTTTATCGTTACAAACTCCGCCATTCACAAGTGGTGCTGCCAAACCCGTATACAATCTGGAAATGGTTGTAACGTTGGTATTCCCAATTATCTTACTCGCTTTATTGTATCGCTAAGTTAGAGGGGTTTTATTGTTTTTTGGGCTTCGTGGATATTCAGGTGAGCAGCATGCTGGGGTTGTTTTGGAATCTTCAATTGTTTGTTATGCTGACGCTATCGGTGGGTGTTTTGAGAATTTAAATTTTGGAACTGAACTCCGAAGTCTATTTCCTCTTCTTCTGTGGTCGACAACGAAAACTAAACCCAGGTGCTAACTTGAGGAACTATGCACATACTGTTCATGATTTACCAGTAGACTGGCCCATGATTTCGTTTTGATTATTGGGTCTTATAATTTGACCATTTTCGCAAGGAACCGCGGAGTGATTGTGTCCTGGGTAAACTGACTGAAACTCTTATCTCTTCACTCATAGACTTGATAACGTAAATGTGCCTTCGTTGTGTTTTGATTCCCACCAGTTACATTAAATCCATTCCCAGAGTATCTTGTTCAGTTCTCCCATGATATTTCACATCGTGACTGTAGCTAGTTGTATGCTCCCCTCTACCCACATCATTGTATTTCAATAAGCCTTATGAAATGCACTTTGGTCAATAAACCATCGATACATCCGTTTGCGCAACGCTGGTTCTGCCGCCAAAAATACTACTTATCCCTTTGATAACCAGGTATTCGTCGCCATTTTGTAATTTATTTGAGAAATTCATTTACTTCGAGCACAACCATTGTTTCTCCTTCATGCATTGAACATATACTATCAACGCGTTTGTGGTTGAAGAGAGGAATAAATGGCAATTATTAGGATTACCTCAACCGGTTTGAACAAAATTCAAATTGCAGTCGATCATAAAAGTGGGACGGCCTGCAAAACACAGAATAGCATATTTTCACACTATGTGGACGACGCAACGCAAACGCCTTAGATTAAAAAGCCAATTACATGTGACTGGAATATATGGCATCAAATTATCGCTTGACCATAGATCTCAGCCCAGTTGCAAATTTCTGGGTAGTGATACTCGGGCGAATAGGTTGAAAAGAAAAGCCTTATAACGTCCGTATTTAGATAAAAGCCATCTAAATCGGGGTGCGAGAAAGCAACCCTTTTTATTCGCCGGTAATTAAGCAGATTGGTACGGGCTCCTTGTTAGTAGGATTTGAAACATGCACGACCTAAATTATTCTAGGCTAAAAAATCTTTGCACGCTAAGATCTCTACATTTCTAAGGTATTTTACTTGCATATAATTGTTTACGATATTGTTATAGAAATAGAGACCGGCTATGCTCAACTTTAGTGATTTATGACGGGTTCACTGATTAATGCTTAAAAATAACCGTTTTAATTTCCGCATTGTGGAAATCAGATCGAGGATGCTTCGACGACCTCCTTGAGTTCGGCTGCACTCTGTAGGTTGCATGGGATGGTGTTGCTGTTCCTTCAAGCTTAAATCCTTTTCTGGTGGTTCCTTTATTCATTCACACTTTTAAGCAACTCCATGGGGATAAAACGAGTAAAATGACTGTTCATTATTTACTTATATCACAAGTTACCGTATTGGAACTGAATGAACAAGAATATCGTTTGTTACTCTTGCAGACAAGAATGCATGAATCCTCATTTTTCTGTTACCTTAAATCCGAAAATCCCTGATAATCGAGTGCTTCGCAAACCGTGGGGACAAGAGACCAGTTTTATGTTTTTAATGTGTTTATCTCACCGTATTATTTCAGTACGCAATATTAAAGGGGATACGCGCGGCCACAGCTGCTAGTTATCTACCGTCCGTAACATGTTCAATTTTGTTGTGCACGTGCATGTGGAGTACCAACAGTAGAACGCGCTAGCAAGTTGCAGTTCAAAGTAGGGGTATGGGGAACGCAGGAAAAAGCTGATCAGATTTCGCAACACTGAAATTTGCATAGCCGGTCGGTTTCATTGTGACTCAATGAGCCAGGACACTTACAGTTAGACGATCGAAGGGCAACTCGTTCATACACATGGAGACAGGTCACACTGGCCCAGTCGCAATTCCGTCTACGGACTGACGTGTAATGTGCTTTTGAGGCCGCTTGTCAGATGAAAATTCATTACATCCTAGGCGCTGAGGCTACATGTTCGCGGCGCTTAATTCGGAATCATCAGCCGATTTTGTGACCTTCTCACTATTGGAAATATAATAACGTCGGCACACTAAGGCGTTATTTATGGCGTACAAATTCAAAAAGGATCTCCGGTACTACAACTTTACTGATATACACTAAACAATACCAGACTAAAAGAAGGAGTAAAAGGGTACTGGACTGACTAGGTGACGGAGGCATGTCCGCGAGATTCCATGCACTGTGAGATGTAATTCAGTGATGCAAACAGATGGTTGCACAGCAGGCTAGAATACCGGGTGCTTTCTATTCTGAAGTTTATTTTCGAAGTGTTCTATCTTCATGATATAAGACACCAGCCAAAAATGTTCACCATTAGTCTGTAATCCCAATTTTTAGCCCGCCTTCTTGACTGTCTGAATGAATGTTAATTCAACAGCTTATTTTATTCCTGGTAGGAAAGTATCGACAAAAAGGTGACGACCAGCCACGAAAGTGAGGGAAAATCTTGAGATATCCTACCCTTAGAAGAGTAACATTGAAGTGAGTCGTGAATATAGCGCAGACATGAAATGTTTAACAGATGTTCTGCGCACACTCGCTACTCAGGTATTCGAGGGTATGAGGTGCTAAACCGTGGATGGCTGGCCTACATTAGATCGAAACCAAACCGAGTCGTCCGCTATTAGGAAGTGGATCCACCCAATATCTGTTGCATCAGCGAAATCGTACTTAAAAATAGCTAATCATCGCGATTTTACGGCAGACCAGCTTTATGTTTTTAATGTGTTTATCTCACCGCATTATTTCAGTTTTATAGCAACCATAGAATGAGGAATGATATCACAGCTTGGATGATCCACAATAAAATGTATTGTATTGTATTGTACAGAATTTTTCTTACATAATAGAAAAACGGACTGATGCTTACCCGTTGCCTCGCTTACAAGCTTTTTCAAATGGTTTGAAACTGCAATTTGGTTTAGATCTTTTAAATTATTTTTAATGGCGAGGATTCTGTTCAAGAATCAGTGTAATTCATCGAAAGTAGTAGTATATGCAGACGAAAAGCGTACCAGTCATTGCCATTCATGCGCTTCTGGGGAAGATATATTCACTCATCTCTGCTGCTTATCATATACATATCTGTGTATAAAGCCAGACATGGGTTTTTAGAAGACATCCGAAATGCGACCTCGAACATGTCTTCTAACGGATTCTGAAGCCGCTGTTGACAAAGCTCCCTCACTCGTTATAGCCAGGAAGACTCGCGTCAAGAACTACGTAAGAGAAATGCACTATATATATAAATATATATATAGTGACATTGCATTAGTATAGTACATATGAAAGCAAGCCACTGCAGAGAATACTGAGTCGCATGCAAGGCTCGAGAGCGAAAACTTTCGAAAGTTCGGAGTATTCATTTCACTGCCGCAAATTCGGGTTCTATTCCAATTTGCTATTTGACGAATGACCTTGGTGGATGATGCGAGATGAGGCTACCTAACAACGTTCCTGTGCTTTACAAAGGAAACCTCAACAAAGGCGTTGAATGTTGATTCATTTTTAATCGAAGTGACTTCCCCCACTTCCCAGATCCACCCAGTTATTTGTGACGAAATCACACTTAAGCAGTTAGTCGTTCTAAACATGATCTTTATTTATATTCGAAATCCCGTTCATCCGCGTCCTCCTCCTCTGAAATACATGCAAGTGTGGTTTCAACAGGCTCAGAGATGCGCACAAAATTTACCTATTTAGTATTTCTATGAACTGTCAGAAAAATATATTCTTCAGAAAACATTCACTACCAGGATCACGAATGCATGGCACGAGTTTCTGGTAGTAGGAGTGAAATTGTTCATGAAAATTTTGGACAGGCCTGGTTCACCATTGGCTTGTGGCTCAGATATTTGGTTCTCTTTTTTATAAGATCAGCAAACAAAGCATCGGTAAGAAAGGGAAGAGGTGTCTACTTGGCAGTGACGTGCTTGTCATCAACTTGTCCTGTCTCTGTGGTTAGCATAGACTCACAAGTCAGACCAAAACCAGATCTACTATGTCATTCAAAAACAGATCGTTACTATGGGTTTTCCATGGCCAGCACTCCGGTCTACTATGTATTACCATATATCGTATAGACTCTTGCGTCCAAAAGTAATGTTCCATTTCAGATTCTTTGCACAGGTAGAAATGTGAGAAGTCCGCTTCAGATTTTTATCAATAGTGACCCCTAGGCGTTTCACAGAATCAACCCAGGTAAGTGTTTTGAGTTGATGGAAGACGTTGCAGATGGGTAGGCTGATCGAGAGAAAGAGAGGGAACAGACATTCGACTCGTTTAGATGTGCTGAGATTTAAACCAGCTCGTGCAAAAAAATCGTAAACAGAAGACAGGTTGTTGGAAAAACTTTGGAAACCATCGTTGTTCGAAATGGCTTGAGATAAAGCAATATCATCGGTATACTTAAACAGATGGCAGGATGAGCTGATTGATAAGTCGCTGATGTAAGTAGAGAAGAGGTAGGGTGAAAGAAAAGCACCCTGAAGCACTTCTGAGTTGTCAATAAACGGTCTTGAAGTTTCGTCATCCATTCGTGTGCTCTGGGTTCGGTTAGTAAAGTAATCAGACAGCCATGATGACGGAGGCCTAGGACAATCAAATTTTCCAGCTTGTGAAGTAGAAGAGACTGTGGGACTGAGTAAAATGCCGACGAATAGTCTGGGAAGACGCAATGGACGTATTTCATCGATGTGTTTAAGGACATACAATTATGGTGAATGAAGGAGGCGACAGCGTCCCAAGTGGATCTGTTAGATTTATAAGTGAACTGAAAAGGGTCATCATGAGGATAGAAGAACGCAGCCGCTCCGTCAGTTTAAGACCAAAAGATGTTAAGGCTATGGGGCGAAAGCGTTTTGCTAAATCAGCAGAATTGCCAGATTCTGTGATGAGAATGATAATGACAGATCTCCAGCGGTCAGGAATGGAAGATGAGCTTAATGATGAGTTAATCAGAATAGTGAATGCATCCACCAGAGCCACAGCACCATGCCTTAAACTAGCTGAGGACAGACTGTCAGGACCACGTCCTGTGATAACCGGTGGTGCGGAAAAGGTTGAGTGCCTCTGCCCTCGAAAAACTTGTAACTGTCATATCGTCACCGTGTCTAAATACGGTCGGGGTATAAGTGAAGGGATGGATAAAAGCCCGATTGATGCCGTCGACATCCGCAGAAGTTTTCGTATGCTTCTTCTTCTTTACACGCAACAGTCGAGTGCTTTGCCATAGGGATAGAC
The DNA here is from genome assembly GCA_008360955.1 of Fasciolopsis buskii. Lineage (NCBI taxonomy): Eukaryota > Metazoa > Platyhelminthes > Trematoda > Plagiorchiida > Fasciolidae > Fasciolopsis > Fasciolopsis buskii. The sequence goes on along the minus strand of LUCM01008823.1, from coordinate 125,058 downwards.
TTTTGGCTGGCGAATGCAGTGTCCATGCTTTTGATTCCGGCTTTTACTAGGTTGGAAATATACCGCACGCTCGAGTTGTTACGGGATTTCTAGAAGTGCTCCTTGCGTTTTCTTAAAAATATCAGTTTCCCGGGTGAATATACCGCCATTTGAGACGAATAGTGTTTCTAAATGACAGCGGATACTAAATACTGCGTTGGCCGTCTCTGTGAAAAGTTTGACAATGTCATTGAGCAGCGGTTCAAAAGAGAAACAGGTAGATGCGAGTAAAAGGGATTTCTGAAGAAGAGTAAGGTTGTTGCGTGAAAGGTTACGAAGGCGAGCTCGGATCTGATTTGTTTGCATGAAAGACTGGAAGGCTGCTTTAGAGTATATCTTGGGCCTTAACAGAAACAGACATTGATCACTGCTTTAGATTGGAACTTGTAGTTTCAGGGAAAATAAATCAGGGTGGTTGATAATAAACTTATTTAAAATGGAGCTGCCTCTGTTGGGAAAAACGCAGAGGTCAGTCAAATCAAACATAGTCAGTGGTAGGGTAGATGCATGATTGAAATCACCTACAATAATATGAAAACTTTCCTCAAGGAAAGGAACAATGAATGCTAGAAAAGAGTCAAAAAGATTTGATGTGTTGCGAGCTAAAAGGGGCAATATATAGGTTTGCTAGGATTGTACTGGTATGGCGAGAAAACCTAGGATGACACTGTGCCTCGAGACAGTCAATTCCGTTTAGCGAGTACCTATAAATAACTTCGGACTTGCCAGACCAGAAGGAGTTTATGTAAGTTGCGACACCGCCTCCAGTCTTCATCTTCTCGAAATTCTGTCCTGCCGGTGGGGTTTGAAGCTCTCTATCAACACGATCGAATCAGTAATATCCGGGCTCAAGATTCTTGTATGCCAATGACACAAGTGTGAACATGGATCTGTGATTGAAGTGCGAGGGCTAGATCCGACATTTTCGTAAACAGAGAACGGATGTTGGTACTGTATGATTCCGGAATGGACATCTTGGCTGGAAGGGTGTATTCAAGGGCTGCGTGTCAGTCAGCATGAATATCTTCTTTTAGATTGATAAGATCTTTGAGGTGAAGCAGTGCGTGATCCCAGTCTATTTTGTGAAAGAATACGGTTTTAAAACAACAATAATTCCGATCGATTGCGGCGGCGAATGGAGACCATAGTCGAACCAAATATCCGACAAGAAAACAACGAAATAAGTATGACAGAGCTGTAGCGCAGCCAGTCAAAGGGCGTACACCAAACCCATCGCGTTGTGTCCAATGACCAACTCAATCCATTGTTAAAGAGAGCAGTTGGCTTCCCCAAGTTGCCTTTTTTGTTCAGCATACCGATTGACGCAATACAATTTCGCCAAACTGGCACTGGTCTTTGACTTGGGTAGTGGATAAGACTAATTAGTGTACGCTGTCCCTACAACCGTCATTGGTTTCACTGCGTTTGATTATCATTTTCGAATTCTTGTTTGTTTATTTTCGCTTCTGCTTCTTCCCAGGATCAGGCAGTTAATTGCTAGTAGACGAATCTTACTGCTTGGTTTAGGTTGCCAAAACTCCGTAATCTGCAAGGAAATGACCGCAACCTGATTCATTATTCTTGCTGGCCTGTTCTTCATGGGGATGGCTATCACTTGTAGAACAGAAGAAACCATGCATCCCAAATAAACCTGTCTGCCATCTCTATTCATTATCAAAGCTGGTCTTGACTAATCTTCATGAAACGTCCACCCTTGTGCTTCACAGGAGCTCATGATAAATCACGTGGGATTAAAGTGGGAAAATAAACCGAACAGCCGCATGGTAATTTTTTCGTTTCTGGTGTTTTCTGTAACTGTCCATAAATTCAGTTTCGCAACCCGATGTAAACGGTTATGTAGTTTGGTGACCTCCACCTGGGTGGATTTGAGCCTACAACACTCACGTCTAAACACTGGCGTTAACAACCAAAATAACTTAGCGCTAGGAAAGTAACACCTCAAAAATAAGCCAGCATCCGTTATTTTCCTAACACGTTACTCTTGGTCACTGACGCTGTCAAAAAGAAAAAGCTTCTTTTATTTCGGTATCACCAGAACGACGATTTACAGAAAAGGTTTATACATGTCCTTTATAAAGGATCTCATGACTCGGGCCTCAGTATGCGCATTGAATAGCAAGTCATAATGACAAAAGCAGAAGTAGTGTCGATCGAGAGGCTGTTTATGGTAGCAAGAAGAGATTGCTAACTTGCAATCGACTGAGTTCAAGTAGTAAGAAATGATTTTAATTGATATTTGATCGCACACTCAAAATCTGCTGTAGGCTTACACAACGAGCATCACAATGCTCAAGCATGTTCAGTTTGAATATAACAGTGTCCATGAGCACACATGTCACAACATCTTAGCCTGCATTTGGTTCACGCAGAAAACCGCTTTCATCTCCAAATTAGGTGAATTCTCTGTGGCTGAATTCTTCTGATGAGGTAAATTAAGTTGCATCACTTCCAGTGGATGAATTCTCCCAGTTTGTTTCCATGAGCCTTTCCATGATAAACCCAATCAAGTAAAATTCTGAGACACTATTATCCATTTGAACTATCCACTTTTTCATCGATTATCAGTGCATCCATTCTAATTCACTCGTCTTTTTTTCAACGAGCTACTCATTCGGAAAATAAAATTAGGCACACTCGCTTCGAGAAGACTGTTTAAAATGGTGAATTTTATGTATACTACTTATCATGCGTTTAAATAAACCATAATTCAGGGTGATGCCAATGTGTTCAAAGGGAAAATGATTACTGACGAAGGCTACAGTAGTACCTTGTCGTCTACAAATAGTGTCATTCCGGAGGCCTTACTCAATCTCACAAATAATAAATAAATAAATAAATAAATAAATAAATAAATAAATAAATAAATAAATAAATGAAAAGGGAGTAGCATTCTCACTATTTTTTGAATCACAATGAGAGATTTTGTATCGTTTTTAAAGATCACATGCAACGGTTGAAAAATCCTGTTAATTAAAGCATCAAATTCGACTGAGAGGAAGGGACTGAACGTTGCAAGACACGAATATTGGCAGGTGCTCTGTGTTACGTTGCTACCTTCCAACCGAACGGCTGCGTGCATTTATCCTGCGTTTCTATCTTGATTTGAGCGGGATGAATATGCACACCAGAATCATCATTATGAGGTTGGTACTGTGACTGTACTGGATTTTCATGGTTTATGCCACTGGGATGAGTTTTGATGCCGCGTGATGCACCCTTTGATTGTCATAAATGAAACTCCGAATTGTCATATCTAAATGAGCAGTAGACTGAATAAAAAAATGTCGCATTATGCGATGTGTTACGTGAAAATGAGTATTTTATAAGAACGCAGTCATGTTCGTGAATGTGATAATGAGCTGAATAATGAGATTTCGAGTGAAAACAGTCTGCTAGAAGGTTGGACTTGGTAAACCAAAAAGTTGACTCATTATACTTCAGTGGAAAACTTTATATTTTTGCTAAATACAAGTTATTTGCTATAGATGTGTACCATCAGAAATAACAATCGATGCAATCGGGATGTGTCAGTCCATTCGCGCCATCAGCACACTGCGCTTCAAAACTGGACAATTTATTCCGAGTCCATTCAAGGGAACAGTCTAACGGGAAAAATCGTCCTCAGACAACAAGTGACTACCACTGCCCTTGTGGCCGTACAGGGAAATTTCGAGGCAATTCCTAGTCCACGGTGACGTGAGAACGCTTGGACTTGCCCTATGGAAATTAAAATCAGCTTTACCACATCGAATCAACTGTTTAAAATCAGTGCAGAGAATAGTTTTCGTCATCAGGATTCACTCCTACGCTAAGCGGGTTGTGTAAGCAAAGTCAAGATAACGAGATAACAGAATACGGCCCTGGTTTTCAATACGCTCAGCTGGTTGAAGCTTTTTGCATCTTTGAAGAATTTAGATGCCTCAGTATTGCTGGGTTTAGAGGCGGAATACTTTTATTCGTTCATGGACAAAACGGCTGAGATGAATAAATTGTACTTCACAAGATAGTAGTGCTATGACTGAAGTACGGGCGGGTACATGGGACTTTTATTTGTTGATCAAAAAGTCCAAGACAGATCAAGGTAGTTAATCGTTGATATAGCAATAGAATGAGACCGTTACCAGTGAACTTGTGCGTGTAGTACTTTCTGAATTTCCGTAATCCATCCACTATATCTTGTTGTGGGATAACTGGATGTCGTATGTATGCATATTTATACATGCATAATTCCTATTGGAGCACTCATCTCGCATTCTTTTTCATGTCGCAGAAGAATGTGTGCTGCTGCTACTAAAGGAGTTCAGGGAAAGAATGAAAAGGAGGAATGGTGAAAAATTTTAAGGGTTGCATTTTCAACCCTTTTAAAGATATAGTTGACTGTTGCCGGCTCCACTGCGCTGGTGCTCTCGAGTTCTTAGATTTCTCGCCATCGTCGTGCTGTTCCACTCAATAAATCATAGTGCTCGTATTTTTTCGCTTGCAGTCGCGTTCGTTTATGAAGTTTCGAATTTATGGCGAGGATGGAAGACGATCTGAATATCTCGGAGCACACTGGGAGCCGGTATCTGATTGTTCAGATCATACTCACCTTGGATGACGTTAGGTATCCTGGTTGCCCACTAATCCACTCCGCCTCGGGTTCCGGTGAAGATAGCACTTTACCCTTCTTGGGCCCTTCGCGGTTAGTTCGGAATTAACGTTTAACCACCCCTTTTCCGTATCTGATTAACAAAGACCAGTGAACCTGGTGGAAAGTGCCGGGAATTCGCTTTCGTCCTCGCTCTTCAGCAGGAACACCTAAGATCCACGGTTATTTGGGAGCATTTCGAGAGACACTCAGGGTGAGTACCTAATTTGGAACCTGAGACAGCCACCCAGGATCATACACTTTACGATAGCAGGTGATATCGTTAAGCTGGGTGTCGAAAAACGCCAGTGAGTCGTGAATGTTTCTTTATTGAAATCATTTCTTACTTCTACCCGTTTGCCGTTCAGTTCGCTGGTAATAGCAGGTTGCCACGCGGTAGTCGCCAAAAAAGAGTAACTGAATCTGCGGCAAATAGGGAATGAACTCGTTCCCTGGGAATCGATCGACCCAAACTCAAAAATACTCAACCCTCCAGTCAAACCTGACAGACCGTTAACATAGCTCTGACGAACATTACTAATCCCTGTTTCCAGTTCGCTCCCGAGCCCTGTTTAATCAAAGCAAAGTAGACACATTGATTCCAGGATAAAAGAGACTCTTGATAGTAAGAACAAATTCGCATAATTTTTAATTAGTATGCTATATGTACGTCCCAGCTGTCTCTCGCTCTATCTCTCTCCCGGTTCGCTAATGAATACTGTTGATCAGTGACGAGGAAGAATAGCCTTCTGACACAATTTGATTACACAGGAAGATTCGTATTGTTGACAACTTTGCATCTGAAATCTCGGGCAACTTCGACTAGAAATGACAATTGCCGTATCCCTGTTTTGATGGGGTAGTCTCACCCGTGTGTTCTTGTAAAGACGGTGTTGCTGTCAGCGAGGGAGTGGTCGCTTATTCCTAAATGCCGTGGTATCTGAATGTGTTTAACACATCTAATTTAGATCGTTCATGCAGAAATGCTTGACTCCTTTTTGCTTGACCTGAGATATATGAAGACACACAAACACACGCACATACACATACTGCCAACCGTTGGGGTTTCAGTCAACCAGTTAATCAATTATCTATTCAGGCGGAATTAGGGGTGAGAATACATTTGGATCTGTGGACTTGTTTGGTTTTTCGAGCCTTAGTGAAATTGAATGTCTGAAAAGTTATACGTTTGAGCGGTTGAGACAGAGAAAGAGTGATCACAGTTGGGTCAAAGATAAAAAAGGCATTTCGACCCATCAAGGCCATCAAATGACCATATCCAGTGGATTATATAAAAAGTTATATTAAACAGTTCTCTGTTGTGTTTCACTACCCAGTCCCGGCTTTTCATTCAAAAGGTCACTTGTTTATATGGCAAAAAAGAAAGAAGGGGGGCAAGAATCTTATTTGAATCGTCAAGAGCGGCAGGATCGAAGAATCCATGTATGTATCCCGCGAATTTCAAGGGATGATCTTCATCGATTAAGCAAGGTTAACCTTCAGAAAGAGGATACTAGGTGCAAAACTATATCAGCAGTATGTCTCCTCTTTCTGACAGTTAGCCTTGTCAACTGGAGAAAACCATGGATCCACGCAGGCCCCTAACGAATCAAATGGGATTTTGATACCAACGTAACACAAAGAGTGCGCAAATGTAGGGAGTACCGGGTGATCATAAGTGACAAGTGGTAACAACCGCGAAACAGGTCCTGTGCCTCCCTGAGCAAATTTGTTCACCAATCCTCATGCGAAACATACTAACAATAAAAAGAAAAGGCTCGTTTAACTGCCTTTTAGACTATGAAGGGGACAAAAGCTCCCTAGGTTGGGTAAACCTGAGTGTCTATCAGGAAATGACATCATTTAATTGTTCCTAGTTAAGAAAAACTGCCCTCACTTGTGGACTTACGTGTGTGACACTGAAAATATTCACATGCTAATGGTGGTCAGGAAGATTAAACACATGCTTCCCTTCTCAGGGACCTCCGAAAATACCTGAAAGGGGAAAGTAGACCATAAACTGTATAAAATTGCGTGCGCCCAGTCGGCGACGTTTTGAAATCAAGTTTATTTTTGTAATTGTAGTCCTGACTCTAGTCACTCCCTGGATTCGAACCCAAAGTTGGTCACAGTATGTGTACATTTCTGATGATTGGAGATGAAAAAGGAAAAGTACTTCGTTGGTGCAGGATGCTGATTTGAGCATATCTGTTGCAAAGTTACATATTTTGTACATTATTCAATCGCAAGCCACTCAACTTATCCCCACGTTTACTCGGGCATAGATACCGCTTTTTTCTGACGCAGAAAATTAGAACGGACTATCAAAGATGCGTGTGAGACAGCCACTTTGATAAAAACGCTGGTTAACCTGTAGTACTTTCTTATCCACTGCACATCAGTCGGCTTAAACTCCTTTGCTTAAGCAATGTTCCACGAATAACAATCACGCGAGATATTTTTTTCCTTTGGTGCATTTTATTTTTGATGGCTTGAAACGGGCCGTCAGATGGCGTCCTTCCTGACGAGTGATCTAACGGTTCGAATTCAAGAGGGAGGGTTGACGCTGCAACAGCTTGTTCCAATCTTACTTCCTGGTTCCTTCTCGCGAATACTAGATAGCTGAGCTATTTTCTGAAAATAAATGATCACTAAAACGGTGTGAGAAGCCGTCATCTTTTGCACAGTTTGAGGCAGTTTTATCAGGATGTTTCATGCTCCCATGAACAATGGAGCTGAAAAACCACTGTTTTGATTTCGTGTTTTGTAAAATTGCTGATTTACTACTGTCCAAATTTTGAATACGTAGGAGTAGTTCCTGCACTGAATCGAGGGTGATTAGAATCACAGGAAAAGTATTTTGAACAAACTGCAGCCTGCATATCAAACAAAAACTACCCGATCGTAATCTGGAGCTGTCAAACTGGACATACATTTGCCCGAAATGGAACTACCCTTAGAGCGGAATTGTCATACGAAACTTTCCAACAATTTTTAAGCGGCGTTTTATTCAGTACTTGGTCGGGTAGCCTAGAAAAGATTCCAAACATTTGGCCACGTCGTCACGACCACCCAGAAAAATGTGTAGACTGTGATAGAATGGGCTTTGTGTCGTAGGCCTTCTCGGGCGATTTACGGAAAAGCCCGGGAACCAGCGCCAGTCGGACAACGGCGATAGAGAGAAAGGTAGCTAGACACAAATGCGACACCGATCCAATCACAACTGAGAGAATGAACGTTGGTGGGATAGACACACACGGGACCAGTGGCATCGGCGGTATGCTTGGGGCAGGCAGTCCACGGTGTGACCAGAAGAAAAAACAGGCCATGGACAAACCAACGACCTGCGCTTCCGAAATTTGAGACAATTATTTGACCATGTTATCAGCTTGATTAAGCAGAGATGGATGATTATTTTAATTCGAAACAATCGGACAGTAGACTTGCAGAAACCAATATTCGTCAGAATGATTTTGTAAATGACAACATCACGAGGTAGTTATTAATGCATCAACTGGTAAAAACATGCGGCTAACGCATGCTTACCTCACCGCACTTCTGTGCATACTAACTCATGTGCCTCATATGTTTCACGTACAAACAGTTGCCGAAGGAGTTGCACGTCCGATCGATTTCAATCGGACGAAAATCCGAGAAAAGCGCCATTTCCCGCTGAACTTCGATTCCTCTGCATCCCGTTGTCAGGTTGGCTCTGTTGATGTACAGTGTCTACCCCCATTCAAGAATATAATTTACGGGGCTCGTGTGGAGACCTCTACAACCTGTGGTTTGGAGAAACCGCAACGTTTGTGCAGTGCAGATGGTACATGTCAGTTGTGTGAATCCCGTCCGGGAAAACGATTTTCTGCGGAGTACCTAACGGATAAACACGAGTCCCAAAATCATACGTGTTGGGCTTCGGGCCAAGTTTACCCTGGTGATCAGGAACAGGCGATCAATTTGACGCTGTCATTGGGTAAAAGATTCGAGGTGTACTATATATCTTTACAGCCGTGCAGCATCGGCAGCTTGCCTGACTCCATCGCTATTTATAAATCTTCCGATTTCGGAAGAAATTGGCGCCCGTGGCATTTTTTCTCCACCGACTGTTATCGTGCATTCGGATTGCCTACAACAGATGAGTATAACAGTCACATAACATCTGCAAACTTGCAGGAAGTTTTGTGTGTAGCTCTACAACCGCAAGAAAGTTACTTAAACCGTCAGAAGCTTCGTCATCGTTCATTGCAGTCAGGAAGTTTGTTATCTAGTAAACTAAAAGAACTAGGTGTTCCCGATACCTCTCCCGATTGGGTGATAGCGTTCAGCACGACATTGGGGCGGCCAGCTCAACGTCCATGGAGTCCGGCACTTGTTGACTGGATGACCATGACAGATATTCGTATCAGTATGACGCGTTTTCCTCAGACTATCAGGAATAATGAGCAAAAATCGAAAATGCTTGAAGTGAGGACACCAATGGGAGGATTTCTTCGTCGCTCGTCGGTCCACAGACTATCATCCAGTCGGCAGGGTCGCTTAAACAATACGGGCCATTTTTCTCGAAACCTTTTCCTTCCCCGGAATACACGTGCGCTCCGCCGATTGAACGCACTGGACTCCCTGAATTTTATAGCTAAGGATCCGTCTGCCAAGCGAACATATTTATCCAATCAGACTATGCGAAATGAATTTGTTCAGGCAGAAACAGACCAGTCCTTCAAAACTGATGAGCCGGATATTTTGTCAGATAGCGAATTCTACGCTTTTGCCGATCTCGCAATTGGAGGTCGATGCAAATGTAATGGGCATGCTGGGGACTGCGTCTACGGTCTGGATGGTCAACTTCGTTGCGCCTGTGAGCACAACACCGAAGGCGATGACTGCGAACGGTGCAAGTCCGGTTATATGGATAGACCTTGGGAGAGGGCTACAGAACACAAGTCAAATGCATGTACAAGTAAGTCACGTTTAAGATATGAAGTACTCTTTGGCCCTCGATTTTCGCCTGCAGAACAAGACTAATTCTTGATACTTTTGCAGAGGCTAACTGAGTAAGGTGACCAGTTATTGACAGGTTTGTAAAATACCGTGGTTTTCATAGCACCTACTTATTAAAATTGTCAACTATACGGGCATTACTGTACTATAATTCAGCTAAAGATCATCTGTATGACTGGATAATCAGACTTTGACCCAAATGACTCCACTTGATAATTCACTGGACTTTTGTCTAAATCATGTAAAAAATTAGTCACTATTAACTGAATACCGATATTTATGTGGTTAGACTTATGCTACCTTGTTCTTCAGAGAATCGAACCGCACAACCACAAGCTTTTTGAGAATGTCCGACTTGCCAGCCGTGCTTAACTCATGAGATTCGACGTCCCTACATGTCTCATGGTACCGGCTGTCGGAAATCCTCTTCAATCTTTTGGTCTAGTGCAGGTTCAACAGTACAAACAAACCGAATATTTCTAGTAGTATTCATGTGTTTATTGTATTAATTACGTTCCAGTAATGTGTGTTTATACTGTACTACACTATTTCCAGGACGCTATTTTCATTGACTAATTGATTTTCGAACCCCACGCGACTTCTTACGACTTTAAGAGAATCATAGTTTCCTATTAGGATAAAAAGTGAACAACAAAAAGAATGATGAAATATCCATTAATCGATTCACTATTCCAGGTGGCTGGGATTTGATTGTCATTCTTTTGTTCACATGATTTGACTTATCTAATTACAAAACTGCGAAGGTACATTCACACGATCCTGACCTAAACGACAAATTCAGACGCTCTGGGTGAATGCATCCATATGCACACAGGCATGCATGCACATACAAATACACACAGAAAGAAACAAAGTCATGGTATGATTAATGTGGGAAGTTGTATCAAAGACTTTCTGAAAAAATCGTCATGTCCAGGAAGGGGAATTTGTATGGTGATGCTGCTCTTTGAGATTTGCAATCCCGAACCGATCAAACCCAGAGTTCGATTTCGCGAAGCGCGAGTGAATTCGCCTTGTATACGATTTCTGACGTTTACTACCTATTGAAAAAAGACTGAATGTTCTCGAGACAGAGACAGAGATAGAGTGAACGAGGAAGAAAGCTAATGAAAGGGTGCGAAGAGAATTAATCCCATAGGATCAGTACAATTCGAGTGCACCACGGGGTTTGTTTATGGAGATTAAAAAAAATGGATGAGGATGTTGGACATGAAGAAAGCAAAAAGTAAGCATGCCACCGAAGTTACTGAGTATTATGTGATTTCAGCATTAAGGAGCCAACGACGGGTTTGCTGGCCAATCTACAGTAGAATGGTGATTTGCTTTTATTTTAGCACACTTTCTGTGCGCCACCCACTAGTGCATTTATAGACAGATTTCCATTTCCGAATTCATTTGTGATGACTTACTGCTGAGAGGCCGTAACATTGGTGGGAAACAGTTTTCTATCGGTCAAGGGCAAGTTGCATTGAGAGTGGCCCAGATTGACATCGGCGCTTCGTTGCGTTTCAAAAAAGTACACATTACACAAACGCATACTGTTTACAGACAACCATATTAAGGCTTTATTGTTTATATTCCAAAAGTTAACCAGGTCCCTCTTTACTGGCATCACAACCGGAAACTTTTATCTGGCATAAGCAACGGCAATTAATGTTGCCTATATGTCCTATCGATAGTTGCTGTTACTTTGAACTAATAATCACATTTTAAGTGTCCAAACGTTACGGGTGTCTAGTAATTAATGTATTCCTCCGGTCCACTGTTAGCTGTGGTGACTTTCCATTTACTTCGATTCGACCAGAAAATATTTAGTAGTTCCCAGTACAAGGTACAAATCACCTTTTCGAATTAGCTTTCGCTACTCGGAATAACCTCACCTAGCCCGGCTGGTCATCAGTTCCAAATATGCAAATGTAGGATTCTCGTTCAATGTCATAACCTCTAAGAAACTTTTGGCATTTAAAGAGCATTCATTCTGGGCACTCTGCCGGTGAACATAAACTTTTTCGTTTAAATGATTATATTTTGTCCAAGAAACAATTATCGTGGTAAACGAAGATCGGAGCAACCGAAGCCTAGCCTTTTACAAGTGGCTAGTCATTGCATGAATTCCCTCCACAATTACCAACTGTTTAATAGTGCTTCATCTACACAAACATCATAAACATTCGGCAGCCTTTGAATAAGTGTACGTTCTATTTCTTTACAGCGTTTCTCGATCTAGGAAATATGAATCGTCACGTTGCGTCTTATCCGTTCCACTAAGTCATCTTCTTCGTTATTATCACACAAGTGATTGGTGAGGCGTCGTATGAAATATCGTAATTTATTCGGTTTTTCTGCTTCACATTTATTCGACGAAGTCTTCGAAGTGTTGCAACCGATCGGCGATCCCCAATTGGATCGAGCTTTCGAGTACGTCAAACGTCAATTGTTCGTAACCCAGATTCCACGTTCATTTTGATGATAGACGGCGGTTGGCTGTCACTCGACTGTTCACCATCTCTAGTCCATGGCGAAATTATAGGGTTAGGTTTTCTGCCAATTTTGGTACCAGTGACTCTCAGACCAGCTCTCCCTCCCACACACAAGCAATAAGTACAGTTCGCATGCTGCTTCTACAATCCCGACAAAATCTACGGATAACAAGTTTTACATGTTCTCCTGTAAGCTGTTAGTTACTAAATTACCTTTTTATTGGCACCTCATAAATGCAAGTTAGTCTGTCTTGGAAGCGACAATGAAATTTCAATTTTTAGAGTTCTTTTTGGGGTTTTGAGAAATGCAATCCACTGACTTTATCAGTAGAATGCTCGTGATCAGTCATACAACCCGAGGGCAGTAAAACCGTAGATTTGTTCATTACCTCAAGATCCCTGTCACTAAATGCTAATGGCTGAGAGCAGCACGGAAACAGTTTAGCTCGGAACATGAAATTCTCTGTCCCCTTCGTTTCTAATATCCATGCTCCGCTTTTCGTGTGTCCTTATTAAAATATCCTGCGTAGATATGGCATAAATTACTTGTTCTTATTTTTTTGGATTAACTGAGTATGATGTAGGAGAAAGGTGTTAAAATTCCTTTGTCTTGGTAGGCGATTACGATGAGAGGCAGCTTGGGGTTAAAAAAAAGAGTAACAGACGTGCCACATCATGCTGTTCAGGAAGTTCAATGGGTCGCCCAGAGCCAACCGGGTCAATACAATGACTAGGATGTTATGCTCATAACGGTTAGTCCAAGGTTTGCCTCTCATTTCGGGCTACTTAGATAGGCACAGTTGATTTCCAAAAAAAACGGGAAAATTCTACAGGCTTTCTTCCATGACTTAAAAATGGTTAGTGGGATGACGACACTGCACGGTGGAATAACTTGCTGGGAATTTGAATCTTCTACCCGAACAGCTAAAACATATCCCCTGTTGGCTGCGTTTTTAAGTAAAAATGAGTGTAAATACACGGCCGAATACCGGCAGAATAGAGAATCAAAAGAAACTTTTCCAGTAAATGCCTGTCGGGTGCAGTAATTCAAATAAATCAGATAAGTGTATAGGAATCTATTGATTGTGCCTTCATTTTGATGCTCGTATTCAAATTCGAGATTCGTTAATGAGCTGTCAATCTGTCAGCATTTAGGGAAAGTACTTTTCAGTAATCCATTAATCGTTTTCTACATCATCAGGCTAGTGAATTCTAACAACTGTACTCCGTATATAAATAACTGTAGGAAACGAGGGACAGTGTCCATCATGATGGATAAAACATTCGTTTGACCACTAAATAAAAATGATTGTGAACCTCTTTCACACTGCCGAATTACTATTCCCCCCAAGAGATAACTCAAGTGTGAATACCATCGGAATCCTGTGAGTTGACGTGCCTGGTCACTTTGAACAAATATGGGCGGTTTGTGTATGTGCACTATCGTCCGATTTTTCCATTATGAATGTAGTGGAAGTGGCATGTCCTATAGCCACCCGAGCCTATTACGTTAGGGTTGACAACACGACTCTGAATCCTAGATTGGCACAAAACCACACAAAGTCCCAGTAGATCAGGCGGAGATCAGAGACCGCCAGCTGGACACTACTATCAATGTGACCTGTGGAGGAGGGAATCAAGCATCCGAGCTTTTTGGGATGACAGATACTTCACTTGCCTGACCACCGTCAGTAGTCTGCAGTCCACTTGCAATTGTTCAGTTTCCTTTGGTTTTCGATTGTTTCCTGGGAACACATAGGTTAAAGTTATGAACAGTTAGTCTGTACGCATAGATCGATAAACCATGTGGTTGAAAACTCCCCCTGGAAAGATGCGTTAAAGGAATTCACAAAATAGGTGATTTGAAATATTTAGTAAAAATAGTTATAACCGTTATCAACATAATTTCTTTTCTTTATTATGCGACACCCGTATATCTTTTCTGGGTGAGGATAGCATCCATTAAAACGGAGTCAGATGTGCTGATATAAACCGCTAGTGACCCATAACCATAAAGCTGTTTGCAGACTGATCCCCTGACTAACTATTAATAACTTAAATTAATGGCAGTAAAAGTCACTTCGTTGTATGACTCAAACTCATTATTTCGGATACTTATTGGTGGCTCAGAAAGACGGAGCATCTGATGATGTGGGACTGTCTCCTACTCGAACCGGCACGTTGGCAGAGGCTTTAAGTAGTTTACCGCAGGGTAAATTGGTTGTTTCATGATTATTTCGTCTCAGTGGATCGTTATCGCTTTCCGCATATCTTCAGCCTTGGAAAAAACCACACTCGACTCTTTCAGAACCATTTACCAAAGCTATTCGATTTTCAGTAGTCTATAGGCTTTTTCCTTCCACTGTAAAATAGCTCCGCTAAGAATCTGCCGTTGCACACAAACTAACGAGCGATTACATGAAAAGATATGCAGTCACGTTGGTCATCCTTTGTTGATCATTGACCAGAGCTTTCGACGAGTGGGGAGATGGTGTACAGTAGAATGGAAATTGGACCTTAGGTACACCACACATCGTTTTCGGTCGCACTAGTAGCAGCTGTCAACATCTTTGAGTTACACACACACACACATACACACACATGCACGCACAGCACACGCGAGCATCCCCACATTCATCAGGTAGGCCTAATCGAAACATTCATATTACTCGCTGACTATCTTGGTGAGAAACGAGTAAGTTTTCTTATTTGCATCTTCATACCCAATGTAATCACGATGATTGATGTGGTCGGTAAATCAACTTATTCGGAATTGTGAAAATCCCAGCCCGGGAGAAGTTGTGCAAACATGGCTGACAGGTTCACCTGAATTCGATTTCTGTGGTGATCAGTCACAGTGACACGAGGACGTAGATCACTAGACCAGGAATTTCCGTCACCGTCCTTCCCTCAGTTTCTCCGTTTTCCGCTTTCCGTTAAGAAAATTGCTTAATCCAAATACTCACCAACTAATTGTCTCTAATAATGAAAGAAGAGAGTTTTATCCAGAAAGTAGGACTAATAAAACTACCAAGTCATTGCGCTTTCCTAACTTTCTTTATAAACGATGTAACAAAATAAGTCGTTTTTCAGGCTGTTGCTCATGACCAACCTTAAGCTACCGAATGAAGGTAGAAGGGCTTGAACCCAGCATATTCGTACCCGCAAGACCATGATTTTCACCACTTGACCACGGTCGGTCAATGAAGAAATAATAGTTTGCAAAGTTCTGTCAAGCAACAAAATATTCCAAAATGCTTTTCCGTTTGGCCAAAGCTAGAAAACAAAACACTCTTTGTTTCACACCAACTCCGTTTCGAAACCGCGTTGCAAACGGAAGCAGGTTCAGGGTAGAACTTGGTGGAATATCAGGTGTGATCTAGATTTGAAAGCGTCATTATTCTCAAGTTGCCATGACTTCAAACAAAGGATCATTTTCATTTTTCACCCTAACTGGTAGAAAATGAAGTTTAAACTGTGGCAAACATTTAAAAAATACAAATCAAGGTGGTATAAGGTATCAGCAATCTTATCGCTCATATGGTAGGACATTCATATTAATGTTAGCGTTTGTAGTCCAAAGTGGTTTTCGGAGGCATGTGACCGTTCAACTCAAGCTTACATACAAAAACTCACTCCATCGTCATGTTCACCATCAATCTTAGCAGCAAAATTGTTACGGTCATTACCAATATCTTCGACTGAACCGATGCGGCCCACTAACCAAGAATGGCGTGCTGTGGAGAGAAAAGAAAACGTTTGAACGCCGTGGCAATCTCGCAGATCAGTTAGGAAGAGAGCAGCATAAGCTACATCAGCTAACCCCAGTATATCTAGGACCTTTTATATCCGAAATGCACCCAAAAACAAGGATAATTTGTTGCTAATTTACTGGCAGCAGAACGGGTTAACGTCATTTTGATAGCCTTTTGTAAAATGAACCGCCAAAATAAGTCAAACGATACGACAATTTTATGCACATAGGAATTCTTCAGTCGCAACCTATGCACCTCGTCCAAAGTACCGCTTACTAAATATGGGTTCCCCGTGCACAAGCAACGTGTTTTAGACCATTTAGTGCTCATTATATGTTTATCCATGTAAACAGTCAGGCTTTTTGCAAGTATTCAGCCTGGGCTATACGAGGAAGATGGAATCTAGCCAGCAACACTCCACTCTGGATATTCCTGGTTGGCTTTGCCCGATCTTCATGCCCATCATTTTATCCGAATCAGATAGGATACTTGGCTATATATGGAGTTCATTGAGCGAAAATAGACAGCAGTGAGAAATAGCAAGGCGCTCTACACTTGGGAGCTGTTGAACTGCCGTCGATTCTATCCAGAACACTTGATTTAGGGCGACGGAATTAAGTAAAAGATAATAACAATTATTATTAATAAAAAGATTTCCCAGCGGAGAGCAGCTGCTCGCTCTGGATGATTCTCAAGGATCACTTCTATAGCTCATGCACAGTTTTATCCAGAACCATTCTGAAACGTAGATTGAATGCATACATATATGAGCAATCTGATACTCTCATACCGTAGAAGTATATGGCAGCAAACGGTGAAAGAGAACGCAGCATTGTTAAACATTTTTCTGTAAATGCGTAACTTTAAACGAGAATCTTCACGTGACACATTCACATTTAACGGACTCCAAAATAAGCATTTCTCACCACATGAATAACACTTTAAACTTATTTGGTTGTTATATCTGTTTGTGATAAATTGAACTTGCTCTTCAGTGAAAACGGTAGCATCCGTGATAGTTTTCACTGGTCTGTATTGAAGTTTTTATTTGAGGGGAACGATGAAGTGCTTTGAGGAAAAATGACCGTCTAAAGATTCATTTTAGCTAATGTCTTCGTTCAAAGCAACTTACCGTTTCTCTCAAGGAGCTTTGAAGAAAACAGTGCGTTAGGAACAGTGCTCTATAGCACCGCGTTTTGGTGACGACAAAGAAGCGGGCGCCTTGGAATCATTGCATGCATTTGGCATGTTTATTCAAGCATTAGAAAAATGGTCACAGTAATAGTCCAATCCCAATACAAATTTGACTGAATGATTTCCTTTTTCTGCGAAGCCAGAAGATAGACTGACCACCGAGGTGGACACGGAGACCTGCAATTCATTATTACAATCTATGTTACGTATACCTCAGAATTACATTTTCATATTTACGAGATTACAGAAGAGACTGATTTGATCATGGTGCGGCCGGAAATCTCGACAGTTTGCAACTGACGTGAAGATTAAGTATTTTCATTTACAGGCCGACCCAAGCCAGATTGCTCCGCCCACATTCATCGGTTCGTTCCGCTGAAACGGTCTGGCCGAGTGCCAAAGAGCTGTGGCCGGTCAAATGGCCAATAAGGACGGCCTGATCCATTTTGCAATCGAGCAGTTCAATGCCGATGATTACCTTTTGCCTGATAGGCAAAATTTATGGATTTATGCCAAACTGAATTACATTTATTTTGATCTCCTGCTCCTGTGAGGGATGGGTTTTCCTCCGGGTCCTGAAAAGTGAAAACCGTATGTACAATATCTTAAAGATTTCCAGACATTTTTGAAGTTTCCCGGTTGCAGGGTTTGGAATTTAAACTTAAACGGCAAGCTCAAGGACAGCAAAACTTTGAAAATGGTGAATCTCAGCTAAGAAACTCATTAACATTCAAATTCGTTGAACATTTCTAAACTTTGTTAAATCACTCCAAGTAGAAATTGAACTGAAAGGCATTCTGAGATGAGAATAATCAAGGATTAACCGCAAGCATGCCAACGAAACTTCAGTCCGCCCTTTGATGATAGATAATAGGTTTCTTCTCTGCTGAGATCATTTTCCATATTAATCGATGAGCACTTAATTTCTATCGACAAGTGATTAGTGACAGCATACTTCTACTATCATCAGTGTTGATTCCTCTGACAGTTTATTCACGAATGATTGAAAGATGTGTCTGGATTCACTGAATTAGCAGCCAATTAACTATATAACCAGATGACTAACTGACCGTTAAATTAATTAATTGGCTGACTAAGTGGCCACCTAACTACCTATCTAACTAGGTAATTAATTAACTTAGTGACCAGCTAACTCTACCTGGCTAACTAACTACCCAAAAACCGAGTCAACCAACTAAACAAATAAGTAAAAAATGCGTGAAAACATGCGTACAGCCGAAAGGAAGCTTATATTTGGATAGGTTTGAAGACTAATTTCGTTCTCGTGATACCTTAGGTTTCGCTAAAAGCTGGTGAGTGTCGCCCAGTTTGATGTAAGAAAACCTCAAATCTGATTATGCTCACTCAGAAGAAATTACGGGTCGTCGAAATACGGAACGGTCTGTCTAATTAGTTGCAAAGGCTTTTCAAAACACGCAAACTGATAGGCAAAACGAACTGAGCGACACTGGCAAAGCCTACAAAAAGACTGACCGGTCACATGAGGCTCAATGAGTATGAGCCGTTACCAGTTAGGGGCTAATGCAAGCCGATTTCCAGCCCCAAAAAGTGTCAGATAAACAATCTTGTAAATCGAATTTTTACGACCGACGGTTATTTCATGGCAAATATTCGATGCCTCTCGATCCCACAACACAACTAAATGGCAAGATGCAGATATACAGTCTGCTAACGAAAACGAAACTGCCTTTCCATGAACCATCCTGTGTCCGCAAGTCATCTAAAATAACTGTTGACGCAGGGAATCGGATAATCGCACAAACATTACTCGCCTTCGTTGATAACTCTACCAGAGCCAAAGAACACGAGGCTTAGAGGTGTTAGATCCCGCAGAAAACAAAGGTATTTCGTGGTTCCCGATACCTATGCAATTGGTCATGGATACAATTTCGCATTCTTCACAAATGAAGTTGAGGCATGATCGGAAGGCACCAAAATTTTCGTGCAATTTCTTAAATCTCATTGAAATTTTACGTTCGTGTTCACACCAATGCATGCATGCGAACCATTTCGTAATCCATTGACATCCAATTTTAGAACTTTTCAGCCTTTTTCGCACATTGTGCGGATTCGATTTGGTGAACCTTATCCTTATCCCCACCCCCATCCCACCCCTACGCTCCACACATATGAGGGCAGAAATCACCAGTTACTCGTGGTCCAGTATGAATTCATTTATTGGGAATTTGGTAAATTTGTTTTTGCATGTGTGTATGACTTATCCATGTTTGTTAATCATATTGCGATTGCGGGTCCAACTTTGCGCAGTCATTGGACTGGGTAGATTATGACTCGGTACAGGTGAACCTGAGCGGGTGTGGGGGAAAACGCAATGGAAATCAACCGGGGAACCGCGTTGGAGAAATGTGGGCCTACGAGTGTGTATGCGCGTGCTGGTGTGAATACGACATTCGATTTGGAAAATACCCCGAGGCCCGCTTGGGTTGCACGATGTAACAAACAGATGCTTATGTGGAACGCCGAAATAAGTTGCTCTCCCCTTTGCGGTCCTTAGGACTCGGGTTGTGCAGATCCCGAAAAAACATTTTGTTTCACAAAGGCCGCGCATGCCGAAGCAGTGAAATCGGGTTGCGAATACACGATGATAAAGCCCGAAGCAAAAACTGGCAGAAAGTCAAACACCGTTAACTTATTTTCTATGCTTTATATCGGTTGAGTTCTGCGCTGTAATAGAACAGAAACACTGTCTCTGTTGAAATAACGGAACCAATTTACAATCAGCTAACGGATTGGAAAAATGAATTCTATCAACTGTTTGCTGGGTTCCGGGCAGCGCGATATGCATTCAGCCTATTTCTCCATTAGCTATCGATAAAAGTCGAGAAACTTGAGATGAATTAATTGAACTGGGCTTGATGAAACAATGCATACACAAGAGCACAACGATGCGCCCCCAACTAATCACATTCGCGGGCATCCATTTCACAAAAGCAGATGAAACTATTGACTAATCTAACACCTTGAAAATATGATGTCCATCAAGTTGAATATTCATGCTCTTTCTTTGGTTGTTTGCGAGGAGACGACGCTAAGTTCACTAGTTAATTCAGCCAACCCTTCTGCCGCCATGCTATGCCGTTTTATACAGAAGGCAAAATGATGTCAGTAGTCTTGGAGTTAACAACTTTCCCTTTCAATCTGAGCTTGCTTACGTAACACATACTACAGATGACACCTTGGATATGATTTGACAGCTTCACAAAGGCTCACATCACTGTCTGTCAAGTAGTGCTGAGTTGTTTGGCATTTCGAATTTGTACTTTTCCTATTGACGATTATCGTCTACCAATTTGTTCCCTCTCTTCAAGCTTATGGTCCAGTAAATTGCTCTGTATTTGCTTCCCGTCAGTGACGCCAGCCTGTGCGTGGAGGTAGGATCAGGACAGTGTTAATTGTGCCGTGGTCCTTCTTGTTCACGGAGAAATGTGTTCAACTTAATGCAGTTCACATTAATTGAATTTTGACAACAGTGGTTTCTCGTGGTTTTATTTACGGTCATGTTAGGTCAATTTGCTCCAGATGGAAACCTGAGAAGCAGATGACCAGTGGTCTCCATATTCTGCAAATTTTTTTAATATTAGTATATTTTCTAACATAACCTGATAGATTTCAAGGTTTTGTGATCGTTGAGTTTTGCGCTCATATTAACAAACGTTTAATCACCAGCCTTGGAGACTTCGCCAGTCGGTAGCCAATGGTCACTACGTTAAATTGTTTGTTGTTATAGCGTCTACAGAGGCGATTTAACCTCTCCTTGACTGCCAAAAAGACATTTATAATCACGATGTTAAACTCAGTGACAACAACGTTTGGAAAACGTTTGATTTTCCGAAATTCTGAACTCCTACTTGGCTAGATTTCTCATCCGTTTCATTGATTCTATTGACGTGAAAATAGCTGTGAACTTGGTTTTGTTTTTTGTAGCAAGAGGGCATTAAGAATCTATAGAAATCCCGTTCTAGGTGTGCCAGTGTGTCGCGCATCTAATGATTAAAATCAGGATAACCAGATGGAAGACGTTTAACACTTTCTATTGCTTAACCGTTTTGTCGTCTACAGCCAGTTTGCATGACGAATTCCTATTAATCTCCTATTGTTTGCGCTATTGAATTTCATCCCCTAATACTATAGTTAGTTTCAATGAGTTACTATGAGCGTACAGCGTCTCCTAGCAGAAACTGGACTTCATTGGCTGGTTTATTCAACTTAGATTTTCTCCAACCAACATCCTTTTATTTGTTGTTTGAATCTGATCCACTTCTAACTTCTAAAAGCCGGTAAATATGGGTTAAAAAATGATAGATGATAGTGCTAGTCGTGGTTAATCACAGTTTTTTCACCAAAAGAATTGTCTGATTTTATTTTTCACTTCACGATAACCATTGATAAGCTCACCCTCTCCCCACGCCTTGGACTCAGTTAAAAATCCTGACAATTTGCATGCGGTGTGTATGTGCCTTTGGGCCACTCTGACCGAACAAAATGTGGGTTTTTTAATTTCTGCTGTCTAGCTTAACCTGTGGATTGTGAGACGAACGATAATAGTAGACTTTCACTGGGAACCATTAACTACAAACAGACTGAATATTGTTATCTACTTTAATTGTTTGCTTGTTTTTCCCCTACTTTCAACATTTCGCACCTTATACTTGTTCGATTAGTCAGCCTATTTGTCTACATAAAAGAACTACCAGATTTGGTGCTGTGGGTTGCGGCTACTGCTGTCGGTGGATTTTGAACGTCGTAAAAATTCTGCTGCTTCTGAACTATGGTTACTCTCCCTAGAGGGTGAAAGAATGGGAGAGAAACGGTCTTACCCATTTCACGCCTAACGACTATTCAGAGCGAAGTAAACATGGACCCCCCCAAAACATTATGGGGATCGATAGACAGTGTGTTGGCTGGTCGACCTGTTAAGAAGTGTGATCTGTTATATGAAAAGTGTGGTTAGGTGCCATGTCATCTATTCAGTTAGGGTATCTCGGGTAGGTAACTCTAGATGATTGCGGCATTCAGCAACAACGGCAGACCAAACTTTGAAAACCGAGGCACACGCTCCAGTGACAGACAGAGGCACTGTATCCTGCGATGCTGATGTGACGTAGATCATCGAGAACCCCTTCAGATAGTCGAACGGCCATGATACTCTTCTCATTATTCCGAGTTCGTGCTCCAGTTCGGGGTGAAATAACTGCGCATCGCTTCCACGATTAATTAACGACTTGTTGGATATAGATACCATAAGATAAACTGTTTCGGAATTACGACGAAGTTACGGTTGAAAACTATAAGGTTGCATTTGTTCCTGAAGAAATACAATGTGCTCAAGTGTTTCCTTACCTTTTTACTTCCTTCATTAAGGAAATAAAACTGTTTATCACTGGCCGAGAGGAACTGCGCCCAACAGGTGGCTAACGAGTAGAGAAATTAACAGACAATGGGAGACTTCTAACTCGTGACACTCAGATCCAAACGCCACGACTATATCCGCTTAACCACCTCTGGGCAAGTTTCTGGGCTAGAATGGTCGCCGTGACTAAGTTTCTTTTTTGCATTCGGAAGTATTCGTGTCAGTGAAAAATTTTTCTGGCCGTCTTCAAATGGTCTGCTAAACCTCACTATCGACTGTGGACATTTGGTCACCGGCGACGAACTGCAGCAACCAAATGCCCATCTACCCGCGAATTACTGAAATCCAAGAACGAAAGGGAAGCTATTCGATAACATATATCCACATACTCCGGAGTTGTCAGACTTGTGTTGGAGCTGTCACAATGTTGTCTTCATTAATCTGAAACATGACAAGCCTAATTTTAAGATTTTGGTGTTTCGCCGATTGGGCATACCTTGTACTACCAAACAATTCACAAGCACACCTACTCCTGATAGATCTTGTTGAAGAAGGTCATGCTTCACATATTTCCTGATAATCATAACAGTTTCGAGTAATCTGAGCATAATTCTCAAGTTACGGAACAATGACGAGGTCTCTGCTGGAGCTGTACACAGGTTTTTCCGTAAATACTCGACGTTTTTTCAGATTTCAATCCTTGTTGCACAGAGTTCCTCGTCGGCGTCGTGGCTCATCGAACTCTAAAGTTAAGACTTCGGAAACCTACAAGCAGCCTCTTCAATAAGTTTGTGCTACATTCCTTTAGGAAGATTCAATTTTTGACAATAGTAAGTGGAATTACCCTACTTAACAATTGGTGTCGGTTTAAACCACCATCCACCAAAAACAACTAATCAAAGTATCGGTTAGACAAACTAATTCAAAAACCAAGCAATCGTAATAGTGCTTTTGCTGACAACAAGTGTTGGCATAGTGCAGTTTGAAGCAAAACTTTTGAGCGCTCTTAGTACAACGCGAAAACAGGTCGCATGTATTCACATTTTTTACTTACAAAGCAATAGTGTCTGAGTAGGATAAATAACTTCATTTTGTGATCCCAGTGACGAAAGAACATGGGAAGTCTTTTAGACTACCGAAAGAAAGAAAAGGGTTTTTTTGTGAAACCGAATTTGATTCAACGGTCTGGCATATACTAACCAGGTACAGACACGCTCTTCTCAAGTTGCGTCGAAGTAGACTGGTTCCTGGGCGCTGGTCCAGATTGGATTCAAGTGACTACATCCAAGCTGCTCAAGTTTTAACATCGTATCGGTCAAGCCTTAAGGTTACACCAGTAGCATTCAACAGATAATAATGTACTTAAAATTCAATCCTACAAGCCTATCGTTTTTTGTACACATTCGACCCTAATTGATCAAGTGCCGAAGGCCCTTGCGCGATGCAGTCTGCACGCGTGGCAGCACTCTTCGATGGACGGCAGACAACTAAACCAACATCAGCCGAAGCTCAGTACTCAAATTAGCCGGCGGTAACATGCAAAATCACACCGATACGGCTGCCTGCGTGTCACAAGCCACAAATGCATAGCAAATATTTTCATCATCTTACGTGACGAGACAGGTGGTAGAACACTTACAGTACTAAAGAGCGAATGAAGGAGCCATTGTTCGAATCCCGACGAATGAAGTTTAATTATGCAATCGGATCTAAGTAGTATTCGTTGAATTCTCCTCATTCGTATTTTGTAAGTTACTCTGATTACTTGCAATGCTGGCTGTTGATAGATCAGTGCTGAAATACCTAATGCATTATTGTTCAATTGTCTCAGTGCAACTTACAGCTGAGAAACCCATAAAGTGCGAACACAAATTCCAAATCGCAGAACATGAATGGATAAGCTCTACATTCCTGTCGACGAACATAAAGGATAAAAACAAGGCACAGCGAGTCGAAGGCTGTCCAGAAACGGAACGCTACATGAGGTTCATCTGGGCTAAGACACACTACAAGCCAACGAAGGTCTCAATACAAACTTGCATTGACTTTTCGTTTGGGAGCGGTTTGCTCAATCATGGGTGATTTTCGACCCAGATATAGGACCAAGGAGAGTATAAACACGCGCATAGGGGTGGTGGGACATGGATAATAGCGGCAACGATGGTAAAGTGACGCAACATGTAGGTCGAACCAAAAGGCCGGACTCAGCACAGTGGATGTCAGAAAAAATCCGAATCAGGGAGATTTGAAATTACACACTAAGATGAAATCCAGTTAGAATGGTGTGATGGAGACTTAATTCCAAAGTAGGAAAGATGACATATGTGCAAGACAAGCAAGAAAAGCATTACCCAGAGGTAGTACAAAAGGTAGACTGAAAATTCAAATTACCTTAGTAATTCCTGCTTTACTGAATCCCCTTCGAATTCCATTCACAGGGAATAAACCTCAGGTCCCCCAGCCAAACTTAAACTCGAGGAACACAAGTCTCGAGCTTCGCTTCCATTAGAGCTGTTCCTTGAGTTCACTAGACCCAGTAATATCAATCATCCCCTGAGGAGCTTCACAGCGTAGTGGCAACACACAGGCCTCCCATAAGAAGCTGCCGGGCCTCAAACCAGGGTTGTAATGATGAATATACACCAGTAATGGGCTGTAATCAGAGAGAAACTCGAGTCTAGTGCTTCCCGAGTGCAAGGTTAACTAAAGGAGCTGAGGCTTGTGCACTGGAAATGAAGTCCAAAGGATTTCCAGCAGAAGTAATAATATCATCAGTTTCATGCACTATCCACAAGTAACTGTCAGATGCATAAATGGGGAAGCCTGAAAATGTTTGGGTCGGAGGGAAACATGTCTGAGAGCAACCTTCAAGCCTTTATTTTGTCAGCCGACTAAAAGTCTTAGCACTTGTCGCTTCCCGGTGTTGAGTAATGAACATTGCTGAATGAAAGAGTGTCCGAATACGCTTGCATGTTTGCTTGTGCATCCTATCTGCTTGCCATAAGGAGCCACATAATTTTGCATTTTGTTTCGGAGTAATGTCAAAAGGAATCCGGAGTGCTATCTGACTGGCCCGATGAGATGTTTTTCAATTCGGTTAGAAAAGCTAATCGATTAACGTAAACATACTTGCTTGTAGGTACCGTAAGGTGTATCTATTGTTCGTGAATCACGCTATACTTTGCGAACAGATGTAATTTTTTCCGATTCCGTGACAAACATATGTGCTTTTACCCAATTCCGAAAAATTCCGATATACGTGCGAAATAAGTTAGGGACTGGCGCATTATATTTAATGGGACTGCAAGCATACAGTCACCAATTGAACGTAAATTGGCCGACTGCACCTATCTTTCGGGGCTCACTTTTGCACAAGGTAGGAAATAGTGGAGCTCAGCGAAGCGGATGATGATCCGTAAAGCTTTCATTGAATAGGGAATCTAGCGGTGGGCTGGGGAGAGGACGAATCTGGTCAACCGAAGCTGGATTGCACACGGTTTTCAAACGACAATCAGTTGTTTTTATTCTCTTGTGACGTCTATGAAATATTGCAGCCTTTCAACAGTTGTGGCACAAGGACGTAATATGAATGATAAAAAGAGCTCAATATCTGACGTGTTCTACGGATGTGCTTAAGCACTGTTTCACCTGTACATCTTTCCGTGAACGAAGCATCTAAACTTTACATCTCACGAATTTTAGGTTCTTGTCAGCGGACTGAAAAAATTCGGCGCTAAGCCGGTGTGGATGCTTAGATATATGAACTTCGAATGGTGCTTGCGTCAATTGGGGCTAATATGAGGTTCGGTATGAGAATTTTGAAACCAGACATTTTTTCTAAACGAATGCAACTTACTCACGATAAAGAGGGGTAACACAATCTAAAGGTTTAATTGCTGTCCCTAATCGAAAAGCGAACTGAATGCCTTTGACCAAAGTGGCTCAAGCAATGGAATCCACATGCATGTCTAAAAAGGACGCTTCGTAAACACATGCTTAGGGTTTAAAATATTTCAGAATATTAGCACACTAAAAGGATAACAACGAAAATTGAGTGACGTTTTGCTGTTTCATTGTCACTCCAGTAAGGAAAATTAGGTGGACATCGATTTACAGCTTGCGCATGGGAGAAGTTGAATGTATCACCTACTATTATCGTCAGAGAACTGAGTGATAAATGTGTTATAGATTAATTTATCGAGCAAGTGAAAACGGATACTGTGTATAGTTGTATGTATGTATGTCTTGCGTGTGTACGTCCGGGAAATCGCACAATTGGTCCGTATGATCTTTATCTTTGGACAAAATGTACACTAGTGTGATGAATTTTTCCCACCTTGTATGCGCAGGCCACTTGTTTCAAACATTCAGAGTATTATAATCCACTGAAAAACTAACAGGTGCATTGCAACTGCTCAGAGAACGAGGTGTAAGTGAATATACCAACTTCTCTCCCTAATCGAATGACGGTCGCATTGACCCATCCAGTCCGTTTACATGCTGAATGCATTCGTCTGAAAAATGGCTTAACTTTAACATTGTCGTTCGTTGCTTGGACCATTTTGCAGTCACTTTCACCTCCGTATGATTAGTCATCATCATGGCCATTATACTTATCATCCGACTCGTCATCATCCGAGTCGTCAGAGTCCGAATGATCATCATCATCTACTTAATTTCAAGCAACCCATTCATCTCTCAATAGCTGAAAGTACTGGGCACAAATATAATGAGAAATTTTGGCATTCCCCCAATCGAACTTTTGGTGATAATCTTTCGACTGATTTTGACTGTCCTTCCTCTTGGGGGTGGGGTGATTGATGTTTTCCTGTTATTGATTTCCAAGCCTATTTAGTAGTTAAAATAACAGAGTATTTTAATTCACTAAACGGACTACCGGATTTTCAGTTTCAGTTTATCAGTTTTCAGATCAAATAACCTAGCATCGCTGTGCTACTTAACAGCCCTGTCGATTCAAAACTTATAGATGCCAGAATCACTTCCAAGGTCAACTGCAAGGTAACACACTGAACGACTATATGGAATAAGAATGACTCCGAATTGAAGAACGTCACCGACTGTGGCATCTAGCCATATCACCGGTTGTCTATAACCCTCACTTGGGAACATCTCGTGGGCACCAACAAGACAGTCTAATTGGACGTACATCAGCCAGTCCACTGGTACAGGTCTTCATACTTTGCCACATCATCCACTGACCAACCCGGACCGAATTTCAACCACCGCCGACCTCCGACAACAGCCTGCCGCGAGGCACGCGTTTTGTGTGCGTGCGCAACGCGTGACTGAAAAACCATAATCATTTTAACTTTAATATCTCTTCTAAAAATTGATCCAAAGGGTTTTAACCTTCACGTATCCTTTGCGTAACTGATTAAATTCTCTTACTTATATCTGGATAACACCACAGAGAAAACCATGTTCAAACGGCACTCTTCGCAAATCTGTCCTCAAAGGCCATATTTCTGAGTACCATAAGAGAACCAACCTCGTTGCTGCTGAATATGCTCGACCTTCGCTCGATTTGCGAATTTTGCACCAACTCCACAGATTTCTGCTGTTAGTGAATGCTAATCAAACCTTCTGTATATATGAAGACACTTCATCGGATATATATGAACATCAGTTGAGATGCAGCTACGCAAGTAGTTAGACCTATCCATCTGGATTAATTCCTTCGCCGCAAAAAGCTTGGCTTCGAGACATCCCAGTAATACAACAAGATTGTGCCCTTGTAATGTATAAAATTCACCCGAAGGAAGACTATATATTCAGTCAGTTGGAAATTTAAGCCAATGTTGTAATTGTGGAATATCACGTCAATATTAGTCAAATGGATTCGGCCTCTATAAACTCGAGGTTCGGAAATTTGGTTTCCATTTTCATCGAGCACTTCGGTGGCAGACGGCAATTTGCTTTTGCCCGACTCGCCGCAGCGCATGTTCTAGCAAAAACTTTAAGTGATTTTATGTCCATTCCAAATCGAAGGTCGTGGTAGCCGGTTCTTTTCCTTCAATGATGCAGCGGATCGTAGAGGCCACGAGCCACACCAATGTTGGGGCACTGTTGCTCCACGCAAGGACAAAATGTCGATCGTTTTGTTTGCAAATCAAATCAAGCAAACCAAATGACCGTACTAGTTCACAAATTTATGATTCTGTTTGGGTTTTTCTGATGATGATTGTTGCTAGGACGATGAAAAATATGTTTTGTGCATTAACCCTTCAGGTACATTCTATTGATCAGCTCGGCGCAGCAGACGTAGGTGCAACCTAAAAAGACGACAAACTGTCAGCTTTGTCACTTGCAGTGCAACTCATTTCGTGAATCTACATGATGGGACAAAAAGCACTTCTCACTTAGACTGCCCGTAGGAGTGGAGTCGGACGATCGATTAGCACCCTCATGAGAACGCCGACAAACTGCGATGTTTCGTATTGATTTTAAATCTCAGAACCTCATTTAACGTTAGTGAGTCCCAAAAACGTTTACAAATTCAGTAAAGCCAAGATACCCGGAATTTGTTTTTGGATAAGTCTGTTCAATCAGAAGAAGAATAAATTGCCTGTTTCTATATAAAAAGACAGTAAAGGTAGTTACTTACCAAAATCCTTGATAAATTTGAGTGTACATTGGACTGTCAATATTTTGACACTGTTTTAAGTGGGTCCGTAATTACAATACAAAACAAATCAAATGGCCATAAACAAAGTGAGAGGGACTTTATTTGAGACTGCAACCTTAAAAAATGACTGCTCTGCTTATTGCCTGGGACGAAGTAATCCGTTGGATACGGAAAACCGAGATTGTTCTGTACAGTTCGGTGAAAATTTGTGAAATTCCTCATAGCTCGGGACAGGATCTTCCTAAGGCGAAAATAAGTTCAGATTATCTGCTGGTAGATAAACTGCACCAAAAATATTTAATTACAGTGTATGCATAGATATGTACAGATATGTACTACCCCACCGGAAAACAGGCATGGTGCCAACATAACAGCAGGTAAATAGAACTTCACAGAACGCGGAAAAATAAAACGAGGGAATCAAAACAAACCAACTGTTTTTATTTTCACGGTACACATGTTAGACCGTTTTGGTTGTTTTTGGATCATTTTAGGATGACTTCTACAGTTAGGCCCTGCAGCACTCTCCCCTGACTTCAATTCTCAGCCATATCTCTTAGTCTCTTCAATCGGAAACAATCCTCGTTTGTTAGGATCCAACCACGAAGGGGAGAAGCACCAACCAAGTCCAACTCCGAAGCTAACCTCTACGCAAAGTCAATGCCATACCACCACGTCGCTTCTTCCAGCCTCGTCCAACACGTGCAGAAACAGTACGGAAGCTAGACGCCGGGCGATCATGCGCAATACGTGAGCAGGTCATGGAAGGCAACGTAGAGCGATTATCTCATTCAGAAGTCGACTGTCTGCATTCAACATACAACGGCGCACTTCGCCATTGCTCACCCGATCTGCCCACCAGACACGAGAAATGCTTCGGAGACATCGGTGGTAGAAAACAGATAGTCGCCTGGTATCCTCAGTACGGATAGGCAAGGTCTCGTAATCGTAACGCAGAACGCTACTAACTGTGGCATAGTATACCCTTCCCTTGAGGGAAAGCCGGATGTTATGGTGACGCCACAAGTGTCGTAGGTTTGCAAAAGCTGCTCTGGCTTACACCGCTCGTGATGAGACCTCCTCCGCAACAACTCAGCCAGTTGTGATCAGACTCCCGAGGTACTTGAAGCTGTTGACTATCGCTAACCGATCATCACAAAGGATGAATGAAAACACAGGCTGCCAACAGTCTTGAAGAAGTACTTTGCATTTCGAAGGTGCAAAGCACATTCGGTATCGGAATATCTCAATCGCCAACCGTTCTAACGAGCGTCGAATTGCCTGTGCATCGTCAATCAACAAGGCGATATCATCGGCATATTCTAAGTCAGAAACTCAGTTCTCCCAGAGGAGTCTAACTTCACCACTTAAAAGTTCATATACAGCGTTCTTTAGGAGATCCTCTATGACGAAGTTGAGTAGAAATGATGATGTAGGGTAGCTTTAACGTGTTCCACTAAAGATGACAAATTTCGAGGAATGCTGGCCGTACGCCCAATCCCGACCTGAGGTATGACGGTACATCTCCTTGAAAACCAATATACTTCATTCCACAGCAGACAGTCTCATAGTGCAGACCTATCAACAGAGACTAAGGCTGCGCGAATTTCCAAGAGGACGATGGCCGTTGGAAAGTGAAACGGTGCTCCAACAGGCGTTGGAGGATGAAGATTTGAACGATGCATCCAGGACCAGTCCAAAACCTGACCGGTTCCTCAAGAGTTTGCTCTTCGCGCTTGTTTTACAATCTGCGAAGTATGACAGACGAAAGCTGCTTTGACGCCATCGGGGTTAGGCTGAAATCCCTGGTTAGCGCAGTCACTGCTCAAGACATTTTTGAAAATGGTAACAACGATCGACTCTTCCCATAAATAAGAACTTGCTTGGAGAGCCAGATGTCCGAGAACAAAACTTGAAGTTCTCTGACGGGTACCATTCTTTCATCTTTAAATAGAGCTGAGGAAAGCCCATCAGAGCCTGGCCTTTTTGATTTCCCAAGGCTCGGATTTCCCTGAGGGTTTCCGGATAATTTGGTGAATCTGTTGAAACAGGCCACCATACGCTTGCAGGCCTAGCTGTGGAAAGGGCTGACGCTGAGGACCAGGTAAATTGCGCCTTAAAGTGGTCCGCCTAGTATGCAAGGCGACAGTGCAGGTTGTGTACAGGCGAACCGTCAGCTTCACAAATCTATCGCCCACACCTGATCCTTTCCTACCGGTAGTTCAGATGAAGTGAAACAGCCTGCGGGAATTTCCCGCAGTGATATCACGCACCACCAGAACTCGCAATCCCCACACAAGCTTGGAATGAATTCGTCGATGGCTACGGACTCTATTGAATGGGCTAAACACCCCCGGCTGACCTACACGCCTCAGTAATCGCACATAGATTAGTATGAAGGAGCATGAAGGACGAATTGCTGCATCAGCCAGCGTAAGCAGGCACAGAATGCCATGCGCACAACTAGAGGGAACTGATTTGCTTCTGCTGTGAAACATCATTAAGTTTATGAATAAAGTTGGTCTAACTTCGTGACCTTGGAGATGTTTCGTCAATACATACCGCTTAAGTTACACAATGAATTTCCAAGGTCATATGAAACCGCTTCTAAATGTCCATATTTATTTTAAACGCAACATGCACTACGAAGCGTAATTTTGAGTGAAATGTAGTGAATGAAGCATGCGTGCTGTTCAAAAGAGGCTGAGGACAATGCAGCAAGACGATCAAGCTCGGTTTCGAGTGTTTGCGGTGTACAAACACGAGATCAACCATGGCCCGTCCTTGACTGTCCTCGTGATTCACGCTTCTCTATGGACACTCGTGTGTGTGTGTGTGTGTGTGTGTGTGTGTGTGTGAAATTTGCCGGATTGACCTATGTCCAGTTGATATTATACACGTAGGAGGAAATTGATAGTTATATACGAGCTGCATTGCCTGGTGGTTTCGTTCTCAACACGTCTTTTAATCGTTTCCAACTACTAAAAATAAAGTCGAAATTAATTCGTTGCTTTAACTTTTTCTGTCTATTACCATCCTTTTCATAGTTGACATTGACGGGTAACTTGCACCACAGACTTTGGTGCTGACTAGAAGCTCGAAAAATAATGCGATTCGAATAAGCGAAATACGTCAACCTTGGTCTGATGCACAGTGTCAGCTATCTAACCCTGTGAGTGTACAAGATTACTAAAACTGCACTGGAATAACATCTAAATGAGCACGATATAATTGTCTGTGAGCTTGCATTGATAAAACTTGAAGTATTTTTTTATCTTGTTTTAATAAATGATTAAATCTTCCCACAAATGCATTGTAATACTTACGTGAACTCAAGTTCAGTCAGGCACGGATGCGATCTCACACTGAAACCTGTCACTGACAGTCCACTTTTACTGGATTCGCTCTGCATTAACGGTTTCCTCAAAAATCCTAATCTCGAGTACGTAGGAGTTAGTTTTGTGCTCAGCGATCGACCATTTCCGTTTTGCTTTTCAGATCTATTAGGGTAAAAAGAACATTGGTTATGATAAACTTGGTTTGATCGGAAAGGAACACCTCTTCCGAGAAACATTCCTCTGCCTCTCCTTCTCCATGGCTGCATTTCGAAGGCTCGTACCACTCCGCTTGAATGAGAATAGATGCTGTAGGCAAAATGTGTCACTTTTTTACGATATACGTTTACTGTCTGAATATCAGCAGAAATCGATCTGTGATCCGCACATAACTTGATTTATTTTTACACCAGTAACCATATAAGAACATTTCTCGTTTAACCTCTAGGCTAGCAAGATGCTGCGCACCAAGAATAGTTTCAAATTGGCAATCTGTACTTGATCACACAATGTCCCGTTTGTTGGATTGCATGTCGTGCATCTCCCTCCCTCTGCCTGTCTCTTCATTCTCCCCTTTCTTCATTTTCGAATGCCAGAATGTGAATGCAATTTGCATTCGGAAGAATGTCGGTTCTCCAATTCGTTGTATCTCATGTCAAATCGAATCAGTGGAGGAATTTGTGAGAACTGTAGACACAATACCGCCGGGAGAAACTGTCAACATTGTGCCGAAGGATACTATCGGGACTGGACAAAGCCAATTAGTCATGAGCACGTCTGTCTACGTGAGTCACGCGCACGCGCGAGTACATATACATAGATCCATCCATAGGTCACAATGAACCTGCATCAGGCACACGCTTGTCACATAACAGAACTACTCAACTAAATGGTGGTGATTCAAATAAACGGGTTCCAGCAGACTCGTGCAAGTTGATTTGACTGAGTAGTGAACATTATATATATATATATATGTATAAGTGAAGTTGAGCAAAGAAAAGGAAACTGCTGGGTTCACCAAACGAACTATTTCTTTCATTCCCCACCCCTACGTCAGCTGCTGTCCGTCGGGATCTACGAGTACTCCGTTGGATTGAAAATACCTGATTTCTCAAATCGAAGTAGAGCGCTGATTTAGAAACCCTACCCCGAGCCTTTGACCAAATGGTTTAACCCACAAGGCAGTAGGACTATGTGACAATCACATAACCCATTAGGGATCGTTGACTGATGGCTTAGTTCCCCTCGGAAGGGAATAGATCGCCGGGGTACCATTCACGCCTTCCCGTCACAGATGTCGATGTGCATAGTGCCTCATGCTTCATACGCCGCGGAAGACTGGTTTGGAATCAGGGTTTAGCCACATCCCCTAGAGTGATTAATGAAGAACAGTCAAGCAGGTGGAAGACGCTGAGCATTCACTTTCGTTCTCGCACAGGACTTCTTCAGCAGAGGCTACCTAGGTAATAAATATTGCAACGTCTTGACCCGCCCTGAGAATATCCGTGTGTTGTTGCGATCAATTCTCAAATTCTGTGGTGATATTGTCGGTTCAGAAGAAACGTTAAGAAATAATTTTTCATTTATGAATACCGTTTTATTTCATCACTTTTCACGAGGTTCCAATAGCTTAACTTGGAGTTAAGATAGCAAAAGTTTCATCGTCAGTCGAGGTGACATCGTTAGTGCAAGTACTTTTTCGCTACCATCCATGACTGTGGACGATTGATTGGAGGTCTATGATTTACGCTATCTGGTAAGATATTTCTTCTTGGACATTCATGGAGGAAGAAAAATGCTCGCAGGTTGAAGCTTGTCTGCTGGTGATGAAACATTTGCGATCTAAACATCAAACCCAACGATCAGAACTCCGTGAAAACCTACAATCTGAACTATTGCCAAGACAAACTTTTACATCCGGTGAGACTATTTCATTATTCTTGAACAGCCTTCATTTCTGTCAACCTCTAAGCACTTTGTAAGTAGTCGGGCCGAATGACGGAAGAAGAGTACAGAAAACTCGACGAACCATGTGTTCTTTATATTGTTGTATGTGATATTACGTTAACAACCTATCTGGAAACAAGGCTATGTTATCAGTATTATGAGCCACACTGAAAAGCTCTACGCAGTTGTTCCACAATACAGCCGTAATTATAAACAGAGAAGTCGGTCCACCTCCATGGTTGAACAAGGGCTGTTTTTCGGCCAATCGACAACGAAAAAGGGACCAGGTCTATAAGGCACTAATGGGTTTTCGTACGAAAAATATTTTATTCATTTTATATTGAACCAGATGAAATTTTCTGTTGCTGAAGCCCACCTTACGAGAATCAAGTAGATACACCCCTCTCCAGATCGTTTTCTTAATCGCAGCCTTTACAAGCTTCCCAGGGAAAGACAAACTTATGTCGGACAGTCACGCATCTAACTGTTTGCCACCAACAAATGGAACTGAACAAAATTTACGGCAGAGCCATACGGTATCTGTGTGACTGCAGAAAACCATGACTGCTAGGTTCAGTTTGCCTGAGCTAATGCGTGTGACTACGTGAAAAATTCACTGTACCTTCCAAACCATATTTCACCCTTCATCTGGTAGACTATGTCGGAGCTGAACTATCGGTAACACCCATGCTTGTATTTGGGTCCGACTCAGGTGTTGCCAAGTACAACTATCCGGATCCGGTAGAAATTCGATGCAGCACACTTGGGCTTTGCCATATGGAAACATACTGTAAACGCCCCATTTCCTTGTATGTAAAGTTAAAAAATGCCCCTCGGCTAAAGTGTGTAGCCGTTGTGTCTACTGTTCAACTATCTATTCGTGCGATGATTACCGGGTTTATAGCCATAGTAAACATAAATATTAAGTTTTCTAAAAACTGTTATGTTAACCATTATCTGTCATTTCTGTCGTCCGGAGTGATAACAACGCTGAGTGTTTTTTACGCTGCGGATGATTCGTCCCAAGCGTTGTCATATCGTTCTCCAGACCCTGAAATTCCGGGAAGTTTCCAAATTAAGTTCAGCTCCAGGGTCTTAGGTTGTCGTGAAAAAGAACTTACCTCGCCAACGTCCTTGAAATGGTCCTCATATGACGTGGATGTGCTTTGTCGTATCGGACGACTATTGGTCTGACTTGATGTTTCTGGCAAGCAACTTACTTTTTATTCTGGAGGTTTTCCGTCACGACCTACTGTTCGGAAAAAGTACATGATCTCCGTCACGCACGTAAGGATATTCTTCCTTCATACATTTTATTAATTGGTCAGATGTTTGTTTTTTTAAA
This sequence comes from Fasciolopsis buskii, assembly GCA_008360955.1. NCBI lineage: Eukaryota > Metazoa > Platyhelminthes > Trematoda > Plagiorchiida > Fasciolidae > Fasciolopsis > Fasciolopsis buskii. The sequence continues at coordinate 89,255 of LUCM01008823.1, read as the reverse complement.
CTGATCGCTTCCGTACTATGACGATATCCTTGTTTTAACGAGCCCGGATTAATATGCACTCAGAAGTCCACTGGTGAATGTGTCGCAGGCTGAAAACCAATAGTGCCACCTACCCAGCATATGTTGCATGAACCTTAACGCGCAATTGTGGAAAGTAGCAGCTATCCTACAATCAGGTAATATTGAACTTCTCATATCCTGTTTAGATCGGGCGTCTCAAATCAGAAAACGAGAACGACGGTAACCATGTCTGATCAAAAGTAGCAAAATGGACCGAAATCAGAAACATTTTGGAGTCATGCATATTGTGGGATGCTTCGTTCTCGACAACAGAACAAACTTCATTCAGGACACCAAACAACCACGTACACGAGATTGTGAAAATTTCATCCTCTCGTGCATTCTAGAGAAAAGGGCTTGATAAATATTCTGAAGAACAAACTCTTTTACAAATCGTAAACTTAAAATCCTTCGCTTCTTCTATTTATTTGCTACTGTCATTTAGGTGGAACCATCACTATAGCTCACACAATTACTACTGATACCACGGTGAGCTCAGAACTATAGAATTCATTAATTAAAGCTTTTTCGTCACTCTACAACATATCAGAAGTTACGTTGATCTAAAAACTCGAATGATCGGAAACAGCGTCGCTGCATTCCTCGGACAGCCTATATATGTGAGCCCGAGGAGTTGGGGTAGGAGGAATATTTCTGAACTGACCAGGACCTTAGATTTAGCTTTTGCTGTTGTTGGGAAACTGAAATGTTCCTAGCCAACCGTTTAAGTTTGTAGACTAATGGGATTCTTCAATGGTATTGCTCACCACCAGCAAATCACTGATACAAGAAGCGAAAAACGTCCCCTAGGGCTGGATCTCATTTGCCTGAACATAAGCGGGGTTTTATTTCCAGGATTTTCGCTCTAGTCATTCGTGGATTACAAAATGGGAAGCAACTGACAATGAGCTGAATCAAAATTGTCAAAAAAGCCACCGATCGGTTCGGTTTTGAGCATAAAATGAGGTTCGCACGGTTGACTTTCGCAGCATTACCTCGCACAAAAACAGATGACGATTCAAAACTCACTGGAGAACAAGCGAAACGTTAACTGACCTAAAAACGTAATTAGAAACCCCATCAGATACCAGTCACCATGAGAACTGGTGTTTTGCAGGACTTCCCTCTTTCACTTTTCCTTTTTAACTTTGTCATTGAATTGGTTATGGAGATAGCGTTATCCTCATGAAGGGCTTTCATGTTTGCTCAGACAAGAATCTGCCTGACTCGGAATATCACAACGATGTTGTGCTACTGAGTGAACAATCAAATAAGTTGCCAGTATTTCTCGATCGTCTGAACGATAGTGTAGGTATGTCTGGTATGCAGTTTGAACCTTTGAAGTGCAAAATTTTGTTGTGGGACTGGAATAGTTCGAAGCGGAACCTAGTTTTTGCAGGGGAACAACGAGGGAGGTGGAAAGATTTACTTACTTGAGTGGCTGTATCTCACCTGATAGCCGTATGTCGAATAAAGTGTTCTTGCTCATACAGAGGACTCGATTGGATTTCACCAATTTGATGCATCTGTGGTGTTGGCGTGACATCCGGCCACCGACCAATGGTCGAGTATAGAGACGGCAGCAGTGAGATCAGTATTGCTCTACGGCTCAGAATAACGGCTGTTGAGAACAGAAAATATGTGAAGACTTTTGGTACCTGAACACTGTTGTCTTCGTCTTATTGGTAGAATATGGTGGGAGGCTCTTGTGAGTATCTCGGAAATTAGGTTTAAGTTACTAGGTCTTAGGGTTCAGTCTTTAGAACAAGTATTGAATTAGAGTAGATTAAGGTGGTTGGAACATGTTTAGCGCATGCCCCCGGAGCGACTGCCTTGCTGTATGTTGTTTTGCGAGCCCGGTAGTGGTTGGGAGACGGTTCCAAGCGGCCAGTTGGTGACATGGTAAAAAGGCACAAAAGCTTTAACTGGTGGATTGGCTCGTGCAGGTGCAGTTAGACTACCAGGTTAGGCCTCACGAGACCCCCCGAATCGATGGTTGGAGACAATAGGTGACGTGGCTCGGTTTCGCATTATTGCACTCGAAGCTTTCTTTCTTATTTATCGTTCATCAACTTTCTGTTTTGCAGTCGACCGTCTATTATTTCCTGTTCCTTTTTCTGTTTCCCCTCTGAGGTGACGACGACAACCATCGCACGCTGATGCAAGGTTAATGGTTTCTCCAACTTTTTTATTCTAAGTGGTCGATGAAATGCTTCAAATTATCTCGGTGAGAATTTATATTCGCCGATAATCAGTTATGCATCATGGAGCATTGGTAAACTATCAAGACCACTTGCTATCAGATTAAGAATTGCATGAATTATCTGTGAAAGTTTATGTGCTTAGTTTTACCTTCTAACAGTCAAATGATGGATTTTTGTTTTCTCCTCACTCCTGCATGATTTACGAAAACGACATTAAATGACCGGTTCTCGAAGCTTGTCGATGTCATCCCATCGGTTCTCTGGTACGCCACGAATGCGATCGCCGAAGCGGCCAGTGCCGATGCAAACAAGGGGTTACCGGGTTGACGTGCGATCGATGCCAGGACCATTATCACCAGACTCGTTCACCGACCAATCCGTGTACAAAAGGCAAATCTATTTTTGTCTTATCGCTATTTTGTACCCATATTTTTATTCGTTGCATATCAAGACTGCTTTCCGAAACAATCGCATCAAAGTAGAAAAATACTAACTTGGATGTGTGGAGTTATTAGGTCGATTTCAGTCAACAGTACTGCAGCTGGTTTAGTTCACAAATGAGACCTCATCTCGCAAATGGCCAAATCGATAACTGGCAAATAGTTCCCATTAATTGAGCATCAATTGCCTGATGTCACCTGCTGGTGCCAAAGCAGTAGCTTCTTCAGTGGAACATGTCAATCGAAATAGCACGCAAGAAGACGAGAAACCGGAATACGGGATTTCTGCCCGTAAAATACTTTCGACATTCCTTCTCGAAGTAAAAGTGACCCCTGGAGAAGTAAGTTAAACAATTGTAGAATATTAAATGTTAGAATTCGGATCGCATTGACGGAATGAGATTATCTTAAGGCAATAAATATTTGAAATCTTTGAGAATCATGTTTGCAGTATTTTATCCCTCTCGAGGTGGTGATCATTTTATTTTATTGGATGAGGCTGCGTGAATAATTTCGACAAGAACTGGGACAGTTGGACTGCGACACATCGCGCTGTCCCCGATGAACTCAGGAAAGATAAGAAAGCATTAAAGCAAGATTTGCAGGTCACACTGGTCAATGATGGAAATATTCAGTAGTCCTATGATCAGAAAATTTTATTGACGATTTATAAAATGGAAGTCACCGTCGATGTTCACTCGATGTCACTCAACACTATCAGACGACAAATGTTTTCATCCAAGTGGTCATTAAAATTCGTGAAAAAATCCTGAATTAATTGCTTTCCTGTTAATGGCAATCAACATGTCGTGTGTCGTATTTGCCTGATGTTTTTGAGGGATCACGCTTGGGGGATTTTGGTGCAGGCAGTTTGCTGATCGTACCTGTGAACCATTACGCAATCTGGTTCACGCAACCTTAGACCAAATTTTTAGCAACGCATCACCACAACCTATTTGGTTCATACATAATGTGAGCAAAAGCTGACATTTAGTAACTCCATAAGTTATAATTCGTTAGTTCTAAATTGATGGAACAATGCACAAGCAAACGAACGGATAACATAGTGAACAGTTTGCAGAAAGTCAGTATTCCCTCTAATGGTCAAGTGGCTAAGGAGTTGTGTGCTAACATGTGGATCATACTGTCTGTCACGGATCACGAACTGACCAAAATCACGCTTGATGCTTTAGTGCACGCTAAGTTAACCCAAGTATGAGTCACAGATCAAATGCATCCTGTCCGATGAAGAAAAGGTAAATAACCTGATACGACAACATGTATGTATCCGTGTTAAAAATAATCCAGACCGCAAAGAGCATGACACACAGTACTCCGAGAATCAAGATCAAGTAAACTTTTCTTTCGTCAGTAATACGAGGCAGCAGAATGTATAGTCGAAAGTGACGAAGCGGACATCTGATAAACATGTTATGCATAACGAAGAATTCACGTTTAGACTTGCAAGCGATGGATGGCGCTTAAGTTCCACAGCGCTAAAATTTGTGTTTGACCGATTTCGGTAATTTTCTTTTTAAGGACTGAAGCAGATTGACTGAAAAAGATAATTCTCTGATGTATTACCATTTTGCGGACTTCTCTTCTTGGTAAGCACGTTTTGCTGTGGTTTCCACCACTGCGGATATGAATTTCGTAGGATTTGGGATCTATTGGCTAGCATATAGACAGACCGCAGACCTTTCGTTCAGAGCAGCCAAAAGGCTTTCTACAAAAGCAGCATAAGGGCTTTTGTACAGGTACCCGCAGAGTCGGGCCTCTGAGCTCCAGGTATCTCATAGCGGGAATACAGAGGAACAGTGGAAAAACTACTCCGCTTGGCTTGAAGGCTGCGGATCGGGCGGTAGTTCCAACTGCGATAAATCATGCAGCTAGGTTTTGTGTAAAATTCTTAAGTCTCCAAATTGTTACAGTCCGTTTATTGCTAACTTTTATTTTGCCTTGTATTTTCTTAACTAATGACAATAACATGCACCATCTTTCAGGAAAGGGGGTCGTTGCCAAAGGAGGGCTGTCGTATGGGGAAGTTAACAGTGAGGTGCGCAGAAAATTTCCTAAGTCACCTTGCTTCTCTTCCCTTAAAAGAAATGACCCGGGAAGTTAAAATTGGCCTTGTCTTCTTTACTGTGATGCCAGTCAGAGCGTTCTTTTGCTGCAGCATGTCTTGACAAGCTGGACACTTGGCGGCTCTCCAGTAGGCTGCACCCTAGGGTTTCAGGTTCATAGAAATAACGTGATTTGTTGTATGGGAATTGAAACAGAGAAAGAAAAGATCGAAAAAATTAAGAAGAAAAACGAGCATTTATAACCGGGTAATTCCAAATTGTGTAACCAATTCCTCTGATCTTCTTATAGAGTCTACTGATAATTGGATTTCTATCATCATCGTTCAGCATTAAACAGCAAGGCAAGCCTCACTGACCGCTGCCTTTCCCCAGAGTTACACGTTGCTATGACAAGAGTGAATATCCAAGGGGAACAGGGAGTGGACCTAGGCAGGTGGGAAAAGATAAGACGCTGCAGCAGCCAACACGCGGAACACAGTCTAACTGTACAGACACAGTCTTCCAATCATTCTGATTCGATAGAAAATGACATGATCGCTATTGTTCACGGTTCACTGTCATATCCTTCAATGTCTCCAGCCGGCTAGTTAACGAGTCTTTTGAACCCCAATCACGAAGACGTGAGACAGCTACTTTACCTAAGTTCGCTGTACATTTTCTCATCCCACGTGGCCACGTCATCTGTTGTCCTCCAGATGGCCTCTTCCATTCCTTAGGAGGAACACAAAATAGGGCACGATATGGTAGACGAGTGTTTGACACGCAACACGTGACCAAACCAGCGTAGTCTACTAAGTTTCATAGGCTGAAACAAGCTATTTTCAGAAGTGGCACCCAATGCCGAATTCCTAACCTCAATATTACTCACCCGGTCACTCCATCCAATCCTAGACATACTACGTAAACACCGGTTGTCGAAAACCTCCAACCGACGAACATCGCCCACACCCATAGTCCATGTCTCGCAACCATACAACAGAACTGAACGCACTGCAGCACAGTACACACGACCTTTCAACTTCAGTGAAATATCAGGCCGAGGCCACAAGTGCTTCAGTCCAGCGTAAGCTGCCCGAGCCTTGGATATACGTATATTCACCTCTACTACCGAACTACCATCGTTTGATACGCAGCTACCAAGGTAGGTGAAACGGCCCACAACCATTAGTTCCCTCTCTGCTCAGTACCAAGTTCGGCTCGACTATTGTCCAGTCCTGCAACAGCACGTTGCACTTTGAGGGTGCAAAGCACATGCCAAACCGAGCGACCGATCTCGAGAGTCTTCCTAATGCCCGTGGTGCATGGTCCACAGACTCGAAAAGGCACACAACGTCATCTGCGTAATCTAGGTCACATAGCCTCCCTTCATTTTCCATTTCTATTCCTACATCCTCATGACCTCCTAAAGCATCTTCCATCACCTCGTCCATGACGAAGTTGAACAAGAATGGAGAGATGGGACACCCTTGTCGAACGCCACTAGTCGTTTCACCGTATACCCTCACGCGACCATAGGTATGCCAGTACAATGGTCGCAGCAGGCTCACGAACTTCGTTGGCATACCATTCCGATGGAGAGCACTGAATAGTGCTGCTCGATCCACGGAGTCGAAAACATCTTTCAAGTCGAGAAAGACTACGATCGTGGGGCGGCGGTGCGTGTGGCGCGTTCCGAGTATCTGTCGAAGAGTGAATATCTGGTGCATGCAACCTCGACCTGGCCGAAATCCGGCCTGTTGTTCGCGGATATTACTCTCGCGAATCGGTGTCAAACGGCTCAGCATTATCAAGGCTAACTTTAGTAACTATCGGAATTAAACTAATCCCACGATGACTGATGCTGCAATTGCCGACGCATCTTATTTACTTCCTTGCAATCAGGCATCTGGTGCTTTTTTCTCCATGGGACCCAGCGACCATTGTGAGATCCAGTTTCTTTGATAAACGCTAGATCTAGAAACACGGGCGAAATATGCTGCCAAATTCATAGCCTGTTTAATTTGATCCCACTGCTCGTCTACATTGCTGCCCGTCGAAGTTGTTAGTTTCTCGGATAGTTTCTGTTCGTAGCTATTGCGAACAGCCAAATCAGACAGATATTCGACGGCCAATCGGATTTGTGGCCTGCGTCGATGTTCATTCAGCTGCAGCAAAAATCGCATTAAAACTAACGCATGGTCCGATTCGATGTATATGGTCCATTACGATCTACAGTTCTGGACAGAACCACATCAACGGTAGCTAAGTGGAATATGGTCAATCTGACTCAGTGTACCTGTCGAGTTAGAGCGCCTTGTCGCTGTGCGAAGCGAACTGTGTCGGAAATTGGTACTAGATAGGAATAAATGATTGTCCGCACAGAACTGAAGAAGTCTTTCCCCGTTATCTGTTCGCAGAGCAGACAAGGCGCATCGCCCACCTAAACAGGATTCCAATGCACTCAGTTTTCCAAATTGTGCATTAAAATCACCTGCAACCACTACAATGTCAGAGCGTTTGCTCTTCCGAAGAAGAGTGACGAGGTCATCGAAAAACTCGTCTTTCTCTATGTTAGTGCTGCAGTTTGTTGGAGCGCATGCCAAGATAACAAATAAACTGCGCTTAACACTACTATCCTTCCGGACGCCGACTGATCCTTGCAGTCTCAAGGCGCACCAGCGACTGTCGACTGAGATCCAGTCTAAAGTGGTTGCTTCAGCCTACTCCCTTAAGACTATTCCTACACCCCTTTACCCACTGTTTGAGCTGTTTCGTCTCCTGAAGTGTGAACCAAATACCTTGACAAGACATTTGGCGCAGTTAGCTGAATTACTCTACTCTGATCCCGAATTCTAGCTTCACTTGCAGAACTAAACGTCTTTTTACCAACCTGCTCTAAAGTGCGCACATTGAGCGAACCAAGATTCAGAGGCTGACGAGGCTTGAGAAAATATGAGCCAACAGACTGAATACCACCTACTTAGCTGCTTGACAATAGACTCTTGCGAGTATCGGGCGTGTTATCAATGGAGATACTATGGTAAGTAGAAGGGGAAAGCAGACTGGGTTGGAGATAGAAGAGACAGTCTGAATAAAGGAGAGGGAATTCTATCTGAAATCCTACCAAACAGATTGGGCAGCGTGCGTCTGCGCAAATAAATTGAAATAAACACTCGGCCTGTTGTCACTACGTGATCGTTTCCACACTGTGATAAGCTAGCATTGTTTAAGCGATTTCACTGTGATAGATTTACCACGGTTTGGAATCGACTTGAGCAAGAGGATGGTGTAGCAATTCTCAAAGGATTTACTAGTGCTACGATCAATATACATTGCTATCAATAGGGATCTAAAAAAGTTGTTCCAATGTAACGCAATAACTGTCAGGATTGATCCTATGATCATGGGGTGCACTTGCCCCGGCTGCACTACAGTAGTACCAGTGGTCTCCGTATGCTATCAAGGATTTTATTTTCATCGAAGCAGACTTAAAATACTGTAGGGAAGAGTTTGAGCTATTCAGTTCGTTGAAACTTGCAATACTGGGAAGGTCATCACAAAATAAATAATTTTCAGGAAGGTTGTCGCGGCCTCAAAGGCAGATATATGCATTTCCTGGGATGCACCCCATGGTGCGTCTGCCAACTTCGTGAACTCATAGGTGAAGGTTAAATAGCCCCAAAAGTGGAAAGTTCTCAGTAGACTTGCCAGAACTGCTAGTTCTATCACATGCACCTTGGGCTCCAAAATGTGAACAGATAGCTGCACTGAGCAGTCAAAAGTATTTCGGTTTCAGTTATAGAAACCACATCATCACTGATGCTACGGTATACAAATTGTGACATGATAACTGGACATTTATAAGCCGTCAGCCGATCAGCTGTAGCCTTTAGCGATTAAAAGGAGCATTGATCCACAAAAGGCAACTGAGTTAGATCAGGAAATTCGAGGGCTCACTGAATGACTCTTAAGACCCCCTCCTGCAGCTTTTAGCGGAGCATTTCGAAGGTCAGTTTAGTGAGTCCATTTCAATAGTGAGGCTCCATATACCCACGCAAGCGAAGCATTGCAGGAAGATACCAGCCCTCCTTCGTAAGTGGAGGTCATCTTGTAGATGGGTTTCCTTAGAATAAATGAAGCTGCTGAACAAGCTGGGAAGTCGCCGTCCTTTAAGTAAAAATATCGGAATTAACAAAATAACGAATATCAGCCTCGGCAAGAAAGCCGGTTAATAGAGAATGGAGTAAATTGGTGATTGCATCGACTTACAAGGTCGGCGTTGGATCTTGTTTTCTCTTGTAGAAATTACAAACGAACTAGTTTGGTAATCATTGCATCCAAACCGCGCGCTATCATTATTCTAGCGCAGGTGAAATGTGTGGGTGAGAATCAAGGTGATCGTCAAGCCGGTCGGAGTTACACTGACCACTTCTACGTTTTGCGACAAAACTGAGAACACTGACACATTCTGTGGGCCCATGACATCTGCTTTGTCTGCGTGAAAGTGGCAATCGTGCAGTTGGGTGACGGTGCCTTTTTTGAAGGGCGGCCTGGAGGAACTTATTTTAATTTTCCAATCTCTACGAGGGAAAAGCCGATCCCCTGTTTGCATTTACGGCGACCTCTTACTCGAGTTTACCACGACTCTGTAATTGAGATGATTGCGGAGATCCCTTTCCCCATTTAAGAAAACTGATACCGATACTTCCTCAGGCAGAAAATCTGTGTGAGTTAAAATATACAGACCGTGTTGTGCCTGCCAATGAAGTTACAAGTAAGCCGTCAGTATTTCTCGATAGCCTGGATAACATCACAGCCAAGTTCGTGGTGCATCTTTCACCTTTAAAGTGAGGAATGCTGTTACAGGACGTTATTGATTCGAAACTGAAGCTTGTTCTTGTAGCAGAAGATCAAAGTGAAGAAAATAAAGATAATTACTTGACTAATTGCACCTCACCAGATGGTCATACATCATATGAGGTATCTTCGCGTATGCACAAGGCTCGATTATCTTTCGACAATTAGAGGCATCTGTGATGTCGTTGTGACATCCATCTATCCATTAAAAGTGGAGCATACGCAGCAGCAGCTGGGTCGATACAGTTGCATGATTCTGAAACAGGGACTGAAGATTTGTGAAGATTGTCTCTACTTAAAGACCATTCTCTCCGCGATTTTTTCTGGATATGGTAGGGGAACTGTACCGGAAACTCAGGCGTTCGGCGTAGGGTGTTGGGTTCCAAAGCTCAATCTTCAGAAGCGACAACAGACCTAAATAAAAGAGGTGGTTCGGTCATGCCTTGCGCATACCACAGAATACATGCCTCGCAGTACGCTGTTGTCGGGAACGGTGGTTATTAGAGAATGGGTCGAGATGGTCATTCAGTTTCATAACAAGAAGATAAGAAGACCTGGACTAGGGAGTGGAGTGGTTCATGTCTTGTCGGAGCACACGAGATGCTCCAAAGTGAGGGGCAAAGACCGTAGAAATTACAGCTTAATTGTTCTATCATTGACGCTCTTGAATTATGAATCTTTTCCACTCCATACAGTTGTTCAATTTGCAGTCGGTCCTTCAGTGTTTCCTTCAACATGTTGGTGAAAACCTAACGACGGTAAAAACTGGACTGAATAAAATCGTTCTCCGTGATTGTGAAAGTCAGCCTTAGCGTGATCTTTCTCGAGGAGCACCATTGGTTGAGATCGTCTGCATGAAAATGACCAGTTGCTTGCGACTCGTTTCACTATATCGGATTTCAACTTTTTATCAGAGAAAGAACCCCTGTCAACTTTGAGCCTTTTTCAGTTAGGTGCTAGGTGCATTTGTTCGTTATTCGAGATAATCCGGACAATTTAATTCCATCTTTATTAACGTTCTAGAATAGGTATTTGATTGCATGTGGAAGAGCTGAGTGACTGAAGAGCTAACTGAATTTGTTTAAAGCATTATTAAACAGTCGGAAGATAACACTCAGTTTGACAGATCGTGGAGGCAAATAACTGGCACCCGAATTTTGTAAATGACAAACTGAAAGCTGGATGGCTCATCGTATTTTCGGAGTCCTAATAGGCAGCAAATAGTTTTTCTGCTGATACCTGCCAACAGGGAACACAGGAGGCACCAATTGAGTTGAGTGCTGGAAATTAATGGCTCTTTTATGCTAGATTATATATGACTCACGGCTCTACTAGAGAGGAGTTGAGATCGGAAGACTGTTTTGCAACTACTTACATATAAGAAGCCTTTCTTAATGTGATCACCTCCAGATGGGATTGACACCAAAAGTTGCTTTTTTAAACGATTAGATCCTCGAGAAAATCTGTTTTGTCTTCTCAGTCCTAATCTACTTTTCCTGTTTAATATATAATACACTAGGCATTTTTCGGTCATACCGCTAAGCGATATGCCCATTGAATTATGTGAGCAGTACGTGTCCCCATGTGAACAATTAGCTCACAAAGTGCTTTCAAATCCCACACATCCACTACACAACGATCTACCAAAGCGCCACTCCCAGGTTTCAACAAGATCAACATTCCGTTCCATACGCTGTAGAATCAATATCTATAGAAACTCCACTATTCTATATTTAGCACGCATCTTAGCAAACCGGGATTACGTTTCGGGAGACTTCCTTAGCAATCTATCCCAAATGCTCAAATCATTCTTCAACGAGTTCGTTCATTTCAAAAAGTGATGCGTTTAACCAATCTCTTATTTTTCACCATGTTTTTTTACTGAAATGATACATTTATGTACGCATAAGTCTGCACAATACAATACACTCCCAAATGACCAATGTACGAAAAAAAGCATATTTTGCTACTTCCTGTCTATCTTTTTTGTTTCAGTCCACGATTTATCTTTCGTACTCTCAGTTCTGGTGTCTCGGTTTCTCTGAGACCCCGGGAGTTCATTATTTTCATCAGATAAAATTTTCTACCTAGTCTTTCAGAACAGAAATACCCGGAATTAATTACTTGATTGATTGCTTCCACCAGCCATCTTGGCTGATCTCTTTTACCTGGCAAAGGTTCTAAAATCCTCCTTGATATCTCATTTGTTTGTGTGAAGCATGATATAGTCTCATGATTCATTCATTTCGGCAACAAAATCGGATCTTTGGGTATTCGAATATTTCGGATGAACTGCTTTTCGAAAGAACAACTTTTATTTGCTCATCTTTTCAGCGTTTTTAATTAAGCTTATATTGATTATCCGTATGGGGGAGCAAAAAGCTATCATGGACCTGACTCCTTGACTAAATCACATTGTGAATAGTTGAACTACAGTGTATTGACGATTCCCCTAGAAATTGAACATGGTTGGAGAAATGAACTGAAATTAAAATCAAATGAGTTTCAGACCAATTACTTCGATGCAAATAGTAGAAATCTTATTAGCTGAAAACATTTTAACACCTGCTACCAACTTTCGTTCATTTTCCCCCGTTCCTTCAGATATTGCACCAGAAGGGGTCGCGCTTGCGCACGCTCCGCGTAAGTTGTAGATTTACGTTTTTGGAAAATGAATTATACTACGGAAAACAGACGAACTCTTTGCTTAGTAAACATTTCAATTTTCAAACGTGATTTAATTAGCATAGTACTGGGCATATATTTTCGATTTTCTATGGAAAATTCGAGAAAGAATTGAAGTAGAAACACAGAGTTCGTCATTCGGTTCCATTTCGTCTGACTCACGGATGCCCCAAACCTCCCGATCATCACGGTGAGGCCAGCCGGCATGAATTATGCAAGCGGAAATTCAGCTAAGCATAATTTCAAACCCTTCCGTATCCACGAACTTAGTGTTTTTCATGACTTTTCTCTCTTCGCACCAGAACCTCATTTGAATTAAGAAGAGCGTGAGTGATCCAACGGAGGTTTTCCGTCTGTTAGGTAAGACTAAAATTCGAAAACAGGAAACCAGGTGCCGAAGGAGTGTACCGCTGTGGGGAGGACTGACCAGGGGAATACCAGGTAAGCTTCACTGACGGGGGGCAATAGTCGCTAAACTGGCCGTGTGCTTCCGAGGGCATTTAGTCCTCCGATTCGAACGTAAGCCATACCACTTTCCTCGCTTATTCGGATATGATATCCAGGTTGATAGAGAGTACTTGCCTTTTTTTGTGTTTCAGCTGGTGACCTAGTCACATATTTCGTCATAGCACTTTATCATGAAATCAACGATGATTTAGTAATGGTCGATAAGTAATAACGTATAATATATCACAGGACATTCGACGACAGATAAATAGTCATATCCGATTCATGAGAAACTCGCGTACTCTGCTGTAGTGTCTCTTACAGGAGACTAATTATTCAGTATCGCATTTTTACTCAATACGAATTTTTCATGGGGAACACCCTTAGGAGATCTCAGTTACTGAAGAAGTCGAGATGACTCAATACGGTGCACTAATGACAAAATCAGTACCATATTGGCTAGTGGTTCCAACTGTAACGAGGATCAGTTAAACAGACTAATTGCACACAATGTGGCAAATTAATTTCAAGTGATGTCAAAGCGTTTTCATTCGTGATCTGTTGTACATGCATTTGCGCCACATTGTATATTCATCAGTTTATTAACCCATATTGTGGTAGTACGACACGAATTCCCATGGAATTTTTGATTCATGCATTTGGTACTATCGGTCACCGAAACAACCCTTGCGACCAAGGACGATTACGTGTTCTTATAAACTGTGAACCGCATTATGTTACGTCAAATGTGGTTAGATAAGACAGAGGCACAATCGATAGTGATCTAGTTTGGACAGCGAAGAATATTGGTTTTGGGTTAGTCAAGAGAGGGCCCCTGGAACACAACACAGATAACAGGCCTATTAATACCTATGGCTTTCTGACAAATTTAACAAGATATGAATTGAAATGGCAAAGGGATTTAACATTCAGATAGTAAAACTCAGAATTTCTGTGCTGTCACGGGTTGAGTATCACAGTTCGGATTATACGCTGCTTTGTACTGAGGACACAAAAATGCGGTAAATCCTCACGCTGATCGATGACGAACCACGTCCTCTTTGCGGGCAATTACAATGAGGTGCTCGTCGGTTGCAAAGGAACTCATACATGAATGACCGAAATGGTCTTACGCAATTCTTACACGGCTTTAGTGAATCAGAGAGCAACTTCAATCTTCCATCTCATGAGATGTAGGATTGTATGGGAAACAATCTTTTCCCATGGGGAAAACAGTAGTATCAGTCGACAAGGAGCAAGTTGGTGATGTAAATACCAGTGATTTAATTTTCGTCTCCGAATGCCTCAATACGGTATCTATCTATACTAGGCACTGCCAAGAAAGGCCTAGTCATCACAGCTTTATCGTAGTGGAAGTGTGTCTGGCAGCGGAGGCAAACGACGGCAAACGTCTTACACGCTTCACCCGGTTAAACTTTGATTTTAAGCCAACCACGAGCGGTGTACACAGCATAGTACGCCATGATCATCGGCAACTGTTGCGGAAGGGTGCACCAGGCACCTTGAATGTGTAACCCCATCCGATGAGTGCATGGACGGAACAATCCCTCACCGGTTCCCAAAATACCTGGAAACAGCTTAATTCGTCTTGATGTTTCGTGTAATATACATATGTTTTCAAAAACTAACTGTCCGTGATATAATAACATGACGGTGTCACGGTACACCTGCATTCTCACTGGAATGTGTCCTGACATAAACAGAACTGACTGCCTCTTTCACATTTATGAGCTGCTCATTCCCAGTTAAACGAATTATCCATTGACCAATGCGATCGACCACCAAAGCACAAGAGTCTACCGATTACACAGAGTCGGTGGATAACAATGGCACTTTGGGACTGCGTTGGTTAAACGACATTCCGCCAATCCTGATGATACTACTGAAAAAACCACTCAGCTCCAGCTTAACATAATCAACTTGGAAATATTTTTGATTTTGGTTGAGGCGAGCTCGTCGGATCAAATACGTATCATAGTTAGTGTTGTGCCATCGCTTCTTAAACTCTGTGAAAGTATAAGATTGGTTTTTTTAAATTCCAGTCTGGTTAGCTCACTAATAGGATAGGAAGGACGCCCAGCCGCGTGCTCGTAATTCTAGAAAACAACAGTGAAGGTGAATGGCTTTACATTACATACTTACTCAAATCAGAAATCAATCGTCTTTTTCTTCGTAAACCGCGTCGGGATTCGCAAAAACCGATGCCAAATTTCATCGAACCTAGATTTGAAATCAGACGATACGCACCAAAATACGTATTTGAAAGACCAAGCGGACTGTCCGAATTTTTGTGTTATCATTCAGTAATTTATATAGAAAATCCATCGTCGTGCTCTCGCTAGAGGTATCCTTTTTATCACAGTAATGTATCGATCTGAAAATTGCGTTAAATTTCTCCGCGAATCGGGTCAGCCTGAACCAAACATAGACAGGAATTTTACCCGGCAACACGAATGAACCGATTGTTATTGCCACCGTTACGAGAATGGTCATCAGACGCAGGTGCACTCGGCTGCCAATAAAATTTCCGTATTTTTATCTCGCACTACAGCGCGAATTCCGGGCAGTCTAGTACAGGGAAGCAAACAGTGGGCAGTAGCGTGAATAAAACAGATGTGAATCCAGTACACACCTGACTGGTGCATTTTTTGGCCTCCCTTAATGAGGAGGACGGTGAGAGCTATTATTCACCTAAGACATAAGGAAAGCAGATCAATGTATGCATGTCTCAGACAATGAACTAGGCCCATGGGTTCGAAATTTTCGGAGATCAGATACCCATATTCAGGTCTCGACAGTCAGGAACCTAGAATTCAATCATTCAGTTTAAGAGTCCGTATGGCAAACAGGTCTTTTGATTGAAACACATCCATATGACTAGATTAGTCGTTTCTCATTCAGTACTCTTTTCCAAACTGCATCTAAAAATTTGCATGTGATTTTGTCGAAAAAGTTAACACAGATGACCGTGCCCGTTAGAAGTCACAATTCATATGTATTACTTTTAATCAATCGCATCTTCCTTCCCCTTGATTTCTGATTACAAACCACCAGTGGACATAAACTGTTCTCCATGTAACACGAACAAGGAACGCATACGGTTGAAAAAATTCTGTCGTAAAGACGCAGGTAAGCAGTAGTTTTATCCTACTAGTTTCACCAATCGAGCTATTATGAATCAAACGAACTCCTAGTGCGTTTGTCATCCCTGATAACAGCCTATCATTGTTGGTATTATAATCCGCATTAATGTTGAATGAGAATCTTTATTCTGACCTTCCTATCGGACCCAGTGACAGAAAAAAACGAGGCAAGAGAGAAAGAAAACGTAAAATGAAGCGTGTACAAGACTACTCACATGGTCTAATATGCTAGTTCTTTCACAGATTACTTATGTATATGATAATGCTCTCCTTTCTCGTCACTTTAATAAATATAACAAAAAGACTACTGTCATTGGCTTCTGTTTCAAGATATCTTCGTTAATATCGCCAACCAGCAACCGTGATGCTCTCTACAATCGCCGATCCGGCAACCGAGGTTAATAGTTGACACGAATTTTGTTAGTTACTTCGCTCCTCCAGGTCAAGTAATTTCCTGGTCTGTGTTGTTTTCCAGCCTGACCCAGGCAAAAAGTAAAACCAAAGGAAATCTTAAGAGATCCACTTCGGAAGAGATGATGCAATGACATTTTCCTTCCTAAAGAGGAGTCACTTATGCCCAAAAACTGCTGTAAATTTAGTCCTTGTAAACGCCGCCATTTCCAGGAACAGGGCTATCAGGTAAACCAAGGTGGCATTTTCCAGTATTTACTTGCCGAAACTTAGCGCAAACATAGGCTCTTCCCAAAATTGCTTGGTGCGAAGCGCTCTTTATAATCAACTGCGTCAGGCTGTTCGCAGTTCAGATTTTCAGTGTTTCGGCGTTAGAAGCAAGCAGGATGATGTCATGGTGACACATGAAATCAACAATTTCCCCAACAGAGTATCCCTGTCAAAGAAGAAAACTGTTCTAGTATCCAACAGCAGGACGACGATCGATCTCGTGGTTATATCAGAGCAAGTAACGAGAGGAAACTTATGAGCTATGCAATACCGATCACGGGCAAAATCCCACTTGTCCTCCTCACTTTGAATTACCACTTTAGCGCTTCTAGTTAGTTAGTTCGATATTATGAAGGTTCGCTCCTACGACGACAAAACCGTGATTGAAAAGGCTTTATAGAAGAGCAGTACTTCTGATGTCCGACCGTAGCTCATTCCGCAACTGGTCGAGCTGAATAACACATCCGATTCATCGTACGTCTACACTTACTCTCCCGTCAAAAGTCTGATGCAATTCACACCAGGACGGAACAATTTATTTGCTGTACTGTACAATCCCTGTTAGGAACCAACAGCAGCGCATATAGACGGCGTCGAAACTGGGACGATAAAGCGTGACGAGCTACCATGAATCGGCTGCATTACCCATGAGGCCAATCGAGCAGGCTCTCAAAGGTTTGGTAAACATCGTCACGCTATGACATCTATCAGCAACTGATTTTCTCGTCTACTAGATGTGATGGACGACGAACACCTTGGACAGGGCGTACAGGGATTGGCTACTTAATCAGTGTTAGCAGCAGATTAATTAGGTGAGATAATTCACCACTGCCTATTCCGCCGGTCGATGTGTACTGCTGATGATTCACAACAAGGATGAGATAACCGCATGGTGCTCCAATGATTTCTTGATGATCAGTTGAGAGATGGTACCGCATAATGAATGATTTCGTACGTCACATATATAATCAAGTACTGTCACTGAACAATTTCTTCAATCTGCCTCGCGGTCTCAAACGCACATGCGAATAAAGTGATCTTTTTTAATGGTTCTAAACCCGGTTCCATGTTTCTCAGTTTTCCAGGCCAACTTCAAATCACGTGAACTGCACGGCACCATGGCACGTTTTGAAATGCAAGTGATTCAGGTCTGGCGCCTGAACAGACAACCTGTCGTGGATTCCAAACTGATATACTGGCCGGAGGAGAAACAAAACTTGCCCAAGGAAACGGACCAATTTGAGGCGGAAAATGAAATCCGATCGCCAAGATCACTGGTGCCCGTATGGGTCAGTCTAAATGAACTGCGTTGCAAGTGTCCAGAAATAGAACTGGGTATTAATTACCTTATAGTCACCGACTTTGAAGCTTATACTCACGAAGGAAGGATGGAACTTCATTTCACCCCAAAAACAGCTTTGTTGCCCTGGAGAGCATCATGGAGACGGCGCTTGATGAAATTCCAGCGTCGGCAAAATCGCGGAGCATGCGATCGATATAAAGATTCCGGAAAGTTACGCAATCATCTTACACGCAGCAGTTATCGAGATGTGGCGACCGGAGCTTGGCACTCAACAAGACCAAATCAGCTGGCAGGCTTTGAACTCCGGGAAGATCACTTAAACCCACCCATGTTACCTTCGCATAGACCACTTAATCAATATAAGCAAAGAAAATGGCATTACCCACCAATATAATCAAACGCAAGCCATAACAGCTGTAAAAAGAACAGTACTTAAAAACTCCCTCAAGAATTGTGACGAATTAATCACTTTGTATAGATATGCATACACACGCCAACACTTTTCTAGCTGGTGCCAGTGAATGGAACAGGCTTTTGTGCTACGCTCCCATCCGTATTATTTCCTACTTAAAATTACCCTATATTTGTACACCACGTATGAAGTAAGCTATTGGGTTAAAGTCATTTCTTCAAAGTGGCTAGAGATGCAAGAGAGCAAATGCATAAATTTCCTCCATATATAACATTAACGCACCAATGGCCCTTCTCATTAAATGCTCCCGGGTTTATATATATATATATATATATATATAGATATATATATATATATATGCGGATATTCATATGCCGTCAGAATCATGATGAAAGACTAAAAGAATGGGGGAGAAAGAAATATACATAGTCCATCATGCAAAGATAGCTTCCCTATACTCCACATCCACGTCATCGGAGTCCATAATTCCTCTGTGAGCTTCATTCTGGACGGTTACCCAAATCGAAGTCGCTGGTAAAGAAGTAGGTCCAGAACTCCGTTGCATTATTGGGAACCGTTGTTTTCCGTGAGCTTAAACATGACAGCAGAAAATAAGAAGCAGTTTCAACGGATCATTTGTGGTAACATGCACAAACGAAGGGGACGCCAACATACTGCTACCTCTACTGTCCGGTGGTGATTGGGTCAGCTTATACGCTTTGGAGGTAATAAACTATCGACACATTTCGAAAAGGTGAGCATTGAAGATCGATTTCACATGAAAAGTAATGTGCCTTGGGTGATTTGCCCGCAATGGGTACTGACTAGGTTAGACTCGACTGATTCAAGTTGAGAAACATCAAGGCGAGCCTCTGATCGATCAGCCCAAACAATGTGGTTGGCTTTGACAATGGGTAGGACCCAGTCATATAGTTTTACCATGCTGAACCGTTTAGGGACTGAGAAAGTCCTTCACAATAGATCGTAGGTTCACAGGTTTTCATTATTCTGAAACAATGCAGCCGGCCCGTGCGAAAATGACTGTGGTCCACCCACTGACCAAAAGTAAATACAGATTCAAACCGAAATGAAGGAGTCCATGTGTGAACCTACCGCGCATACGTTATTTAAACACTAGTTAGATCTTGTTACTTCTCCATTCCTTGATGCATCCCGGTTAGAGCGAGACCTTATGCTGTGATTTTGGCCCGTTATTACTTTCAGATGGAGTAAGCTTTGGGAGAGAACAGCCACAAGAGCATGCAATACACAGAAGGTTCAAATGATGAACTAGTACGTTAGGGAAACACGATTGCAGCGATCAATAAAATGTGCTCACTAACTTCTCTTCAATTCTCGTTCAAGCTATATATATTTTTTGGATATGAGTTCGATTGAGTAAAGAAGCCAAGGAATCAACATACTCCGCTGTACAAAGCCGACAGGTGGGATAAACAAACATTTAAGATTACAATTACAAGATTGTTCCAGTTTGGCGAAGAACGACGTCTGATAAAACCGCATAACGGTCCTCATTTTAAACAAGTTCACATATCCAGCTGACACGAGTTTTTTTGCTCATTTTCAACAAGTTTGTTTTCACAATATGAACATGACCACCCAGGAACAGAGGTCTGGGCAATTTAAAAGCCAACTGTGGAACTCCCGACTTCAATCCACCTGCGCTGGAATGGTTCACACGCATAGTGCACCATTTAGGGAGCAGGTGACAGGAATCGAAGTCATAAGTTGGTGGCAGATGATGATAAGCGATCAGCAAAACAATTTTTGCAGTAGACTTCTTCACCACATGTCTGACGCATGAGAGTAGTGAAGGGTGAAGCCTGATATACGACAACCATGACTCTGAGGCTAGGTGTAATAACAAGCCGGGTGCTAGCGAATTGCCATCTATTGCTAGACTGACGGGCAGACCTCTATGGAGTGACAGGCGCTTAACGCAATTGATCAACCCCGACTACCTGATTTAGTAAGAAGTGACTGTGCTTGCAGTATGAATACCCGGTTTACCATTTGGAAACCGCTGAAGAACAGTAGTTTTTCTCTTGGTTAGGGATCGGTAGCAATGCAGCAGACCTATTCTGCTCCATATGAAACATGAATCCGGGGAGAACCAATGTGAATCGAATGCATCAGCCAGCATCTCCGTCGCATAGTACAGCAAACCTTTTTGAAGTTACAAACCGCTACTGCCTTTTTTTTGGGGGGGGGGGAGGAAGTTAGTTACCTTATAGGACTCCAAGCGTTAATGATAAATCGTATTAAAAGACAGACTGTGGTTTTGACAGATTTGAAAAACAGAGATGATCCCAGTGTGAAGAACCGTTTGTCAAATGTACCTAAGCCAAACTGCGTAGTCAATTCTGCCCCTCAATTTTAACCGACGAATGCCGGCAGATTTATTAAGAAACTCTGTTCTGTCAATTAAATTACGCGTACGTAATTCCGGATAGGTAATCAATGGTCCCGAAGGGAGATTTCCACAAACCATCCGGTGATGTCTTCCAGTTCGGCTGGTAGAGCGCATGCGGTACAAATGCGTCCGTCGAGTCCATGTGCGGATTTGAACGCCACCGAGAGCAAAGACCTTACACAAGTTAAGCAGTTCTGCATTTCAGAATACAAGAAGTTTCAGGATGCGACGATAACACCGAAGTCCAACGAAGCAAATAAAATGTCCAGGAGAACTTGGAGTATTAGCTCAAAAGACTGTTATTCAATAACCGTCACGTTTTACTCGTACATCTGGAACAAAATTGGTCCTGAAAAGGGTCAACGGTGAGGTGAAACTAGGATTCGGGTAGGTAAAAGCCACAAACATAGGTCTAGTGTTCCTGAACGCAATCAAACAAATCCACCGGCCCATTCCTATGGCACACAGGCTATTAGCTTCGGCTGACTCATGAGTATAACACAATGGGAAGTTGACAGTTCCCTTGAACATAGAAGGACGTTCTCACTGCTGTCAAATTGGATACCCGGATTCCCCTAGCCGAAAGGCAAGTTTCAACAGAATACAACATGAATGAATGACCTAAGAACGGATTCTAGCATTAGGCCGTGTGGTACGA
The DNA here is from genome assembly GCA_008360955.1 of Fasciolopsis buskii. Lineage (NCBI taxonomy): Eukaryota > Metazoa > Platyhelminthes > Trematoda > Plagiorchiida > Fasciolidae > Fasciolopsis > Fasciolopsis buskii. The sequence continues at coordinate 67,847 of LUCM01008823.1, read as the reverse complement.
CGTGTAGGAGACCGATCACTGTTAAAAATAAACCTTGAGAGGTAATGGACTTTCATGGAGTTCGTGTGAGACGCACCCACATGAGTGATGTGAACGCAAAAAATAGAAAGTTCAATGAGGCAATAAATCGCTGACTGCATTTGCGAACTTATTAACAACTGAAAACCGACAATGAGAAACGATAAACATAGAGGGAAAGAGAGTATAGAAAAAACAGTAATAAAATCGACCGACTGTCAAATCAGAAAGATGTCACACTGGAATGAAAAAAAATAGAGATGGTCGGCTGATCAAATCGACTGAGCAAGTTCAACACCGGGGTCAATCGATGGAGATCGGAGCGAGAAAAAACACTGCTGAATAGCGATCAGCAATGTGGACAATAATGGAAGGACAGATGCGAGGATGAAAGCGCCGAGGTACGAGCCTGAGCGATCAAAGATGTAGCCTAAGGGCAGGAAGACAAATGAAAATAGATGAATAAATATAGGTCAAAATAAATTAAAAACGAGAAAAATGATTTGGTATTGTGGTTCACTGAGTGGTGGTTAGCTCATTGTAATTCTGAAGATCTTAAGCATGTAATGCGTCTATTTTCGACCAAACTCTCACGTGCGAACTTAAAAGAACAGTCGAGGGAATCGATCAACCGACAGTCAAACTTTGACAGTGCATCAAACCATGCTCAACAATTAGCAGAAAGGACATCTTTCTTTTTCCGAAAACGCTTTGATTTTAGTAATTGCGTTACAAATATGCGGGCCAGCAACAAAAGAACTATGCCTCATAAGGTCAAAGGGTACACCAAAAAGGAAGAAAAATAGGGCGAAGATCCAAATAAGAGCAATACGAACGCTTTCTTTTGAAGAAATCAGTAATTAATTGGGAGCGTAAAAAAGAGATCGACAAACCGAAGATTTTCAGAAGGCAAAAATAAATTCGACAAGGTTAACTGACCACCCAGGTCCGAACAAAGCGAGAAAACGGCAACCAGAGGAACAGATTGCTGAAACGAGTTTTGAAGAAAAGAAAGCAAAATACGAACCGGCAATTTTAATTTATTTTTATTTCTTATGTAAATATGCGAAGTCTTGAATAGGAGATTCGAACGCGGAAAGTGTCCAGGGCATATTTTGTACAAACTCAATCAAACACCGGCGAGATACATGTAATGGTAAATTGCTGTTGTCACCTAACACTACAAGATTCGAGCTACTGAGATCCCATGTGACCCATTCCCAGTCTCCTCTCCTTGGATAAAAATTTCCCAGTCAGACAATCGGTCAGCACTGATGTAAAGAAAATAATGGCTCAAAAGCGGTTACACTTTCTTAATAACACAGTCTCAATGATTCATCGCCCTATCAGGGACCACGGAGAGACATGACGTTGAGACGTGAAAACAACTATAGGTCAACCGTAGTGAAAGATCAGATGGACGGGGATAGCTGAAGGAAAGCGTGCAACGTTAAATTTTATTGGGTTCCGTTTCGATTCAATGCAGTGATGAATTTGTAGATAACTGAATAAGAACTATAGTTACGCGATTTGAAACAAGGAATTTCTTATTGTGAATGATATAATGGTAATTACACGGCGCTGCTGTAATGCACCAACGTTTCGACTACCGTTGGCAGTCTTTCTCAAGGCAAGTTTTACAATCGAATGACTGGGGGAACGTTGACATGCCAACGGATGTTCAGTTTGTGTTTGTGAACGTGTGCACCTTGAACTGTGGGTCGGGTGAGAGGTTAGTTGTTCTTCACGTCATGCACCGCCGTGGAGGTGGGGTCAACCACGGCGCATGATATGAAGAACAACTAATTTCTCACTCGACCCACAGTTTAAAGTATACACACAGGCAAGGAGAAACTTAGGTTAGGTAAGTTCGATGTACTGTGAAAATTCGGTCTGACAAGCTAAACTGAATTAATTTTAAACGATTTTGAATATTGGTGTGTTTTGTAACTTATGTTGGTAGTTTTCAGTTTTGTGAGCGCTGGGCTTAGCGTTTAGATCGCGAAGGTTTTATCACTGGCCAAGGAGACATCATCAGTGCACCTCTGCTGAGTTGTACTTATAGTAGTGCTGCTGTAGATTTGACTTTGACTCCAAAGTGAGTTCACCTTACAAGCCGCTAAGGCTTCGATCCTGAGCTGTTGTGAAACACCCTTCAACTTGAAATGGCTCCGCTTACTTCTGACTGCGAAAATTCGACACTAACCGTTGCATTTAAGTCTTGAATTTTAGTAGGCTGTGTATTTGGTCCAATTTGATGCCCTTGTCGATGGAATTGTCCACGAGTACCAAGCTCCCAGGGACTTTCTTGAATGTCCTGTGTTTGCTTGGTTCATGATGTAAGCCGTGTTCAGATTAAATGTATGTCTTTCTTGATCCTCGTGAACGGGTATTAGTGAAAGAGGGTCTTCCTATGCCGATTTTGTGTCCATGCATCCGTGTAGCAAGCTTTCCTCCAGCTTAACCGATGTAATATTTATCGCAGTCCTCATGTTTGACCTTGTAGATAACATTTCCTCCGTCCTCCGTTGGGAGTATTTCGCTAGGGTTCGAAATAAGTCTTCTCAGTTTTGGTGGGTTTGCGGGTGACTGTGAGCCCTTGCGGCCCTTTAGGATACATTTTTGATTTTGCTCGTCCATTTGTCTCCTTTTCATCCCGTTTAAGGTTTTTCCTGTAAAGTTTCTTCGGTAACGGTTTCGCCGAAACATTTTGAAAAGGTAGTCCTGTTTTTGCAACGGTTTTGCTCTGCCCAACAGTGTACGCGTGCGGGATACTTTGTGAACTTTGGGGTGGTTGATGTGGGGATGTGTGTAGGTTTGCGGTAAACTGACGTCTCCAAAGCTTGGTTAGCAGTTTTAGCAGCACACCCAGAGGGAAGATTCGTGTTATTTTTCATTTCCATGGTGAACTGGATCCCGTCGAAAACTTTACCGATTATTGTTTGCGCTTTTTCGATATCGGAGAGGCTGATAATGACAAAAGTGGTCTCAACACATCGGATCCAAATCTTTGGTCGTACCATGGGTAGCGCAATATTCTTGCACCACAGCTTCCGTAAAAAATTGGGATGTTGGTGAAAACCTAATTAATTTTGCGTTCCAGGTTACTGAGAGTTAGTCAAATCAGAACTCCAGGTGACATACTACGCTAGATGATGCGAAAACATGGACAACTATCTGAGTTTACTTATAAAGTCTACTCTGAAACTAACGGAAGTTACCCCTGTTGAAAATTTACAATCCAATCAGTGAGAAATAACATAAATCTAGTCGATACAGAAACTTCTGACTATTAAGGAACTCCATTTAGCTTGTTCGCAGGGGCACTAATGAGAACACAACAACAGGTCAGTCAACAAATTATATTAAAAAGTGAATTCACCAATTGTTGAAAATATAAGTTGGGAAAGCCCAATGTATTTGCTAACGAATGTAAGTGATCTTCAATTTTTACGCTCAGGCGTGCAGCAGACTTAAATAAGGTAGAGCCCTCAAGTATTCGTGGCTCGAATCCAAAAGATCCCTCAGCCTGTTAGTTGGAAACATTGAAGGATATGGCAGTGAACCATGAACAGTGGAATCAGAATGATTGAACAAATGTGATCATGCAGACTATTTTTTGCAATCAGCAGCCTTGTACCAACGCGCTCTGGGTAATACATCACAGTACCATCTACTAAAAAGAGAAAAGACAATGAGAACAGCGAAATAATAATTTGAAAAACCCCTTAGAAGAGAAATGACTTGGAATGCAAAGACGCCGCTGAGCCACATTACCTATATAGTCTCTAACCATAGCCTAGTACATTTCGTGGACCCCAACCTGCAGGTCTAACTGGACTTGCACGAGCCATTTCATTTTTCAAAGTACAGAGAGACTGTATTCCGTGTTGGGAACGACGGCGTACTTTTATTTTCCCTACTTCTCCAGATCTAATTTTTGTCAATTTTACACATTCATTCCTCGTGCAACGATGTGAAACATGGTTTGAGAGTTAGCGGCCGGTAGATCTGATCCTACTTTTCGGCTCACCCACAACGTGAGCGTGCAACGTTCGGACGTCAATCAGAAAAGGCTTTATTTACTGAATTTCGAGTGGGCATGTGGACTGGCAGTTTTGGGAACGGTTTTTCGGAACGTCGTTGTACTACTTAAAAGTAGGCAAAGAAACCTACTTAAAAGAACACTGAAAGCGACTTTGCACGGAATTTCTGATGGTCAAAGCCGAAGCATGAGACATTCGAAAGGAACCGACAACCTTCGGTTGCTCACATCTCACCAAAGCATATTGATATATACGAACACTGGCATACGAAAGAGTTCACTTAAGCTGCTGCGTTTGACGCGCGTCAGCCTCAAGATCCGGCAGTCCACGAGCATTTATGATAATCTAGCGTTTCGCTGGGGGCCCAAATCTCATGGCCCACTTTCGTTGTGATTGCCATGTAACATAACTTCTTTTGCGCCAGCGTGCATTTCGTACGGTGATGGACTGAAAAAGTGATTGCCTTTGGTTACCAGTACATGTGTACCACTAATACACTCCAATTCGGTAAAACTTTAAACAGAACAGTTTTATCGTTCCATAGTCAAACGTTGCACCTTAAACATACCCAAACATATCAATTTGTTTACCAAGATGAACACCAAATTCAAAAGTGGACTGCAATTAGAATTAGCCTCCTGGTTGGAAACTGGTCAAACACGACGACTTGGTCAGAAGAATAATTGATCTAAGCAGTTGGACTTCCAACAAACCACTTCATGATGCGCTGGGGCTTACTAACTCAATCAGAGAAGCGTCGGCTGGGACGTATGGGCACAATATATTAGGGAGAAGTTCCGTCCGGCGACGGCCACAGCCAACATTCCACCTATACCTGCAAGCGAGCCAATGGAGGTGGATATCAGCCATCTATCAACAACAGAGGTTATCAGCGAGGTAGGTTTCCACAAAACCATAAAGCAGCTAGACCCTCCCTATAATTCAATCTGTCCCTTCTGCCTCCAACCCGATCTCTTTGCCACTTCTGCCTGCCCACAGTTTCCCCATTGATAACACGCCCGACGCTGGCAACGGTTCGTTGCCAGTGTGTATTAGGTGGTTTTCAGTCTGTTGGCCCATATTTTCTCAAGCTTCGTCAGCCTCTGAATCTCGGTTCGCTCAATGTGCGCACTTTAATGCAGGTTGGTCAAAAGGCGTGTTTGGCTCTGACAGTGGACTCACTTTCGATTGATGT
>LUCM01008823.1:40137-61840 GCA_008360955.1 Fasciolopsis buskii | reverse complement strand
AACAGAAACTATCCGAGAAACTAACAACTTCGACGGGCAGCAATGTAGACGAGCAGTGGGATCAAATTAAACAGGCTATGAATTTGGCAGCATATTTCGCCCGTGTTTCTAGATCTAGCGTTTATCAAAGAAACTGGATCTCACAATGGTCGCTGGGTCCCATGGAGAAAAAAGCACCAGATGCCTGATTGCAAGGAAGTAAATAAGATGCGTCGGCAATTGCAGCATCAGTCATCGTGGGATTAGTTTAATTCCGATAGTTACTAAAGTTAGCCTTGATAATGCTGAGCCGTTTGACACCGATTCGCGAGAGTAATATCCGCGAACAACAGGCCGGATTTCGGCCAGGTCGAGGTTGCATGCACCAGATATTCACTCTTCGACAGATACTCAGAACGCGCCACACGCACCGCCGCCCCACGATCGTAGTCTTTCTCGACTTGAAAGATGTTTTCGACTCCGTGGATCGAGCAGCACTATTCAGTGCTCTCCATCGGAATGGTATGCCAACGAAGTTCGTGAGCCTGCTGCGACCATTGTACTGGCATACCTATGGTCGCGTGAGGGTATACGGTGAAACGACTAGTGGCGTTCGACAAGGGTGTCCCATCTCTCCATTCTTGTTCAACTTCGTCATGGACGAGGTGATGGAAGATGCTTTAGGAGGTCATGAGGATGTAGGAATAGAAATGGAAAATGAAGGGAGGCTATGTGACCTAGATTACGCAGATGACGTTGTGTGCCTTTTCGAGTCTGTGGACCATGCACCACGGGCACTAGGAAGACTCTCGAGATCGGTCGCTCGGTTTGGCATGTGCTTTGCACCCTCAAAGTGCAACGTGCTGTTGCAGGACTGGACAATAGTCGAGCCGAACTTGGTACTGAGCAGAGAGGGAACTAATGGTTGTGGGCCGTTTCACCTACCTTGGTAGCTGCGTATCAAACGATGGTAGTTCGGTAGTAGAGGTGAATATACGTATATCCAAGGCTCGGGCAGCTTACGCTGGACTGAAGCACTTGTGGCCTCGGCCTGATATTTCACTGAAGTTGAAGGGTCGTGTGTACTGTGCTGCAGTGCGTTCAGTTCTGTTGCATGGTTGCGAGACATGGACTATGGGTGTGGGCGATGTTCGTCGGTTGGAGGTTTTCGACCATCGATGTCTACGTAATATGGCTAGGATTGGATGGAGTGACCGGGTGAGTAATATTGAGGTTAGGAATCCGGCATTGGGTGCCACTTCTGAAAATAGCTTGTTTCAGCCTATGAAACTTAGTAGACTACGCTGGTTTGGTCACATGTTGCGTGTCAAACACTCGTCTCCCATATCGTGCCCTATTTTGTGTTCCTCCTAAGGAATGGAAGAGGCCATCTGGAGGACAACAGATGACGTGGCCACGTGGGATGAGAAAATGTACAGCGAACTTAGGTAAAGTAGCTGTCTCACGTCTTCGTGATTGGGGTTCAAAAGACTCGTTAACTAGCCGGCTGGAGACATTGAAGGATATGACAGTGAACCGTGAACAATAGCGATCATGTCATTTTCTATCGAATCAGAATGATTGGAAGACTGTGTCTGTACAGTTAGACTGTGTTCCGCGTGTTGGCTGCTGCAGCGTCTTATCTTTTCCCACCTGCCTAGGTCCACTCCCTGTTCCCCTTGGATATTCACTCTTGTCATAGCAACGTGTAACTCTGGGGAAAGGCAGCGGTCAGTGAGGCTTGCCTTGCTGTTTAATGCTGAACGATGATGATGATGATGATGATGATGATGATGACCAGATGGATTGTCAACGTCACTTTTCAAGGACAGCGGTGAAGTCTTAACATCGGAGTTAACAAAGCCCCGGGATCAGTATCGGAAAGGGAAGCGATTTCTAAGTACTGGCATGAATTGCTGATTTTACCCGCTTAAATGACAGGTAATAGATCCTCATGGGAAAACCACGGAGAAATTAATGTGGTAAGCATTGCATTCAAACTGCTCTTGGGCATTATATTCCGATTAGCCAGTACTCGCGAAAGGTGTATGCGTGAGAACCAAGTCGATTCCCGTCCCGGTCATGTTTGTGTGGACCAAATTTCTACTCCGTGACAGATCTCAGAACATAGACACATGTTTCGTCACTCTACGATTTTTATCTTCCTTGATCTGAAAGAAGCGTTTGACTGACTGAATCGTACAGTTCTGTGGCCATGCCCCTTACTGAAGAGTGTCAAAGAAATTCACTGCACCGAAAGCTGCACACGATCAGCAAAACCCCAGTTGGTACTTACGCCGATCTTTCATCCCAGTTAGGCACTAGACGAGGTGTCTGTCAGGACTCCCCATTTATATTTTCTTCTGAATCTTTGACGAAGTCACGGAAAAAGCCTAATTAACACTTGAAAAGAGCTCAAGCAGAAAATAAGCTGAGGAGAATACGGGCACGTTGCAAATTATTGTCGATTGTCTGAAGAACAATGTGCCCGATTTGCAGGATAGACGTGTCAAATCCTGTTGCAGGACCGGAGGGAAGCAACTGTAAACGAATGATGCGGTTCTAGAAACAAAGATGTGAGGTGCTTTTTACCCGAAAAGCCAAAACACTATTCCTCCGGATGAAGAGTAAAATAAACTTCACTCGTACTTAGTAGAGTAGTTCGTATTTTACTTCGCCAGATCTCAGGAGCCTCAAAAATGAACGGTTATGCAGTTGAACAAGCAAGGAGTTAACTTAAAAGATTAGAGGGGTAATCCAACGCTGTTACAACGCGAAGCCAAACACCGATGGACAAATGGAGTTGGAGTAACTTCAACAGTGTTTTCAGATATGCAGCGACAGCAGAAAAAAGAACAAAAATAACAGCAAAAGAGCAGCCCAAGAACTGCTTCAAAATTGAAAATCACCCACAAGTAAAAGATTTTAGTCATGATAATTTAAAGCAGGAATAAGAGGACATGTACTTTGCTGGGCATCAGTCGGAACAAAGAGCTGGATCGAGTGTGTCGATTAGTTTCGCTTTAAGTATACTTGCAATGAAGATGAATCCATTTCAGATGGCCAACCATGCGTAATGTCAGACGATATATCAACACAAATAAAAACCATGCAAGCACAAAACGAATTTGGTTGTTTCACTAGAATCTCACTTAAATCGTTAGGAGCGTGAATGGATGGTAAGTCCATTTAAGAATCACATGGTGATTCATCGGAGTATTTTCGTCGGTCAGGCAAGGCTAACGCTGAGAGAGGGGACACAAGGTCCAAAAGTATTTGGATTTTCTTCACAATAGTATATTTCGCATACGGATGGATGAACAAAAATGAACTAAGAAACGAGCGTACTAGTATGGAGATGGTTGGACAGGAAACCCGGAACGAATAGGTGAAGAGCGGCAATAACCACCAAACCGGTAGTGTGCTTCCGGGAAAATTTTGTTCATCCATCCGTACGCGAAATATACTACTGTGAAGAATTTGGTTGTTCACTGAAATAGACTTTTAACACGATCGTTGCCTATCTGCCCAGAAATGTGAACAAAATTCGAACCATTACGAATGGAGATGTTAGAGTTTTGGCTAATCAGACTGTAGACTGACGTCGGCCCTTCAAGTCTGATGCATGCGCTAGTACGCATGCGAATGCACACGAATCTCCTGCGTAGTTCTGGTCTGTGGCTAGGGCGGGAACTTATCACAAAAAGTGACCAAAGTTAAAATTAGTTGTAGACAAGACTCAGTTGCGGGAGATCAGTGGACCCTTCTGAGGGCCTCATCGCCATTGCAGGCGTAACGCGTCACCACTGGTCGATCGCGGGCCAAACAAAATCGCGGTTAACGGTCCAGGATACATTCAAGAATGAAACTAATAAACACATTGTGAAGACAGTCTGGTGAGTTTTAATCTGTTTTTGCTGATTACCACGATGACAAAGTTGTGCAACGGGATTCCGATTTGCAGTGAAAAACCGACAGCTTTCTGCTTTCGATTGTAATTAGTCTAGACTATAACTAAGACATGTTTCTTCAAATTTCACCGAAACCTGAAGATGGGTTCATCCTTAAAGAATACACAGATCTTAAAGGACACCTCTGGCATAACTCAGAAAGGAGCTATTCCACAGGATACCTTTCGAAAACTCCAAACGAGATTTTATCTGTGGCATTCAAGCAATATTATACAGTGGGTGGCAGCTGGGAAACACTAGTTGGGATCCCTCGAAGGGAAATCCTCCCGTACATTACTAACACAATTTGCAAGCAGCCGAGATCGATGAAAGCTGGACGCAACTGGCATCATGGAAGCCGAATAAGCTAGATAAACCTGGCATCAAATTACTGATGCAAATGAGACTGAAGTATGTTTACGGTATAGGGGCATGTCTGATATGACATACAAAGAGCTAAGACGTAGTCGACTTCTTCCTTTGAAGCCAATGAATGGTTTACGGTGGGAATGATAATAGCTTGAATGAATCGATTCCTCACTGTTGTGCTGCCCTGTGGATGCACCGAAGAGTCCATAATACCAGAACCGTTTCTAAAGCTAAACCATTAGTGAATTAAAACAAACGCAGTTTTTGGCTAACTTTAGGTTTGTGTAATCATCGCTGACCCGGTGTGTCTGGCGTGCGCAGATGTTAGCGTGCTTTTATGTGATGAATTCGATCACGCGTTCGATGCTTCAGACGGTTTGCCCTTTCAAGCTTTCCCATTTATAGGTTTGATTGATGCATTGCTTCGTTCGAACTTCGTCACGTTTCAGTTTGAATTTTTCTGGCTGTTGTTGCGATATGCTCCGGATCCAATACGTTTGTGTTGCCTTGTAAGCCCAACAGGACTTATTGTGGTGCAAAATGACGGGATCTATATGGAGGACGTACGGATTCAGATTAGTTCTCTTCCAGGTTTACGCCCGTACTGAACGAGAGTTGCGGTTCTCATGGTAAGGCAAAATTGCTTTCAAAGTTAACTGCCAGAATGGTGGACGACAGCAAAAAAATGTAAAATAATTTATCACAAATTTAGTACAGACTTAAAGAGATAACCCTCAACTACGTTTCACTGCACACAGTTAAACATAGTGTCTTTGGAGGCCAGCTCTCGGACTGCGGTAGCCAAATGGGTGAGGTCGTAAGGTGTAGGCGTGAAGGTTGCGGGTTCGAGTCCACCCACCGCCGGTCAACTTCTCCAATTGGCAGCCCTCTGCTGGCTGCGGCCTCTTCCCTAAAAATTGATTTACATTGTCATGTCATTAAAAAAGGAAGTAAAAGATAAAAGTATCAAAATGGCTTCCGGATTTATGGAGCATGGAAGTCCTTGCGGACAATTCCGCGTTTCACCAGTGATGGGAGCTGAAAAATTTTCGGCGTGAAACCTGTTTCCAAATCCATCATCGGCACGCAGGTACGGAAGCAAGAACACTGAGTTAATCAGAAAATTGCCCGAAAAGTGATTGGATAACATGCATCGCCAGATTCGGCCTACGAGATCAACCAGTCAATCGACTGAAAAGAACCTAAATTGCCGAACAAAGACGATTAACCCGCTCCTTCACGTGATATGGCCACAACTGGTCAAAGCAAACCGATTACTAGAGTAGCAACAATGATCAGTAGCGCGTTGATAGTACCAATCCAAACAAATGTTACGGTTACGATGGAATGCCTTGAGTGCATGGCAAATGAATCAATCAGAGATAAGGCGAGTGAAATACAGGGTCCAAGGCCTAGGCACAGGTTGACCACGCTTAGCGCAAACTTACGTGTAACACATGGTTTTGACTAATAAAGGGCAAGCGATTTGATTAGTCTAAGGTCGTTGGATTTGTTTCTGCTTGGTTAAGCGAACTGAACGCGCTAGATTTAGCGAACTGGTTTTGAAACCAAGCTACACCGTGTGGATGAATTTTCTGTTGACCTACCCTTAATCAGCCTTAAGCTCTACCTAGAGAACAAATAAACCACCAGAGTTACATCACGTCAATATCTCTGACACTCAGCTTTAAGCGTTAGATTGGCACAACACAAAACTGTTTTCTTACTGTTTATCGCTTTCCCCTCTTGTAATCGTTTTCTGTACAATTTCATTTAAAAGTTTACTGCGTTGGTACTATACATGTCTTCAAGCCAGTAGTGTTTATATATATATATATATATCAATATATATATATATATATATATATATATATATATATATATATATATATATATATAAGAGGGGAAATCTTAACGAGCTGCTTCGTTGGAAAACTGAGTAATAATTATCTAATAAACAAAAGGATTTCTCCACTTACTAATGGACTAACCTGGATACTCATGATAAATAAACTTTGTGAACTTATTTTTTAAATTGCCATAAATCCAAAAATTATCAAGTGAAGCGTGTATCTCGTGTTCTGCCAACTAACTGTAAACACATGACTACAGCTCGATTTCTTTCAGCTTACGGTAAGGTCTTTATCCATAATTTCGTTATAAAATTCTACGATAACCATAACAAACAAGTAGCCAAATTTCAGTTGGACTTTGAAATCCGTTTCATTTTTGTTTGTCGTCCAAACCTGGAACCAACCAGTACTCGGCTAAATTGTGGTATCACGAATGCAAATATTCGCAACGGAAAACTCACCCCCAACTGATGTCCCAATCAAATTCATTATTCCATTTACGGTTAAAAGTAAACCAAGTGATGCCGCCCACAATTTCAGGCCAACAAGATCCATCAAGATCTGGGGATACAATACATACACGGCCCCGAATGATAAACCCAGGAGCAGACAGGCAGCGCACAGTGTCTGACCAATGGGCCAAGAAAATAGTGTTTTGGCGTGGTCAGCAGGTCCACGAAAATCATTCACCGGTAAAAAGGCTATTAGAAAAGTCATCGTTGAGCACCAGAGAGCCGTGACAACAAAGATCCTCAAATTGAAACTGCGTTGATATCTGGACGGAGAGCTTTGACGAGCAATCGGTGAACTGGCCTGTCGTGCGCAACAGCATATTCGTATTTGACCAAACTGAGAGGTGAGAAAGCCAACAATTAATTGACCTATGATCAAGTCGAATTCAAAAAAGAGGAAGCGATTATTGGATGTGATTTAAACAAGTTTGGCGAAGAAGGATGAATAACAATGTAATTGCCAAACAACGGACAAAATTAGGGAAGTGAATTCCGCATAGAAACAATACGAACTATGCGTGAGCCAAAAGATCGGATGGTTAGCAACCTCAAAGACAGAAATTATCGTCCTCGAGGCTCATATTTCCTCATCGTTTCGACCATTGAGTAAAAAACTAGCACGTTGGGAAATCAGGAAAAACGCAAGACCGTTTTGGCGTTCACCACCCATGTAATCTAGGTGCAAGAAGGTACAGAAAAATCCAACTAGTCTCTCCATCCACGTTACCCATTCGGTTGTCAAGTGAAGCCTGAAAAAAATCCCCCTTTTCCATCCACTTAGTTCGTCACGGACGTCATCACATAGGACTATATACGCAGCCTCCTATAACAACCCCTGTAGTCAGCGGCCGTAAGCCATGTCTAGAAAGACGTAGTTATAGAGACCGGAACGAACCTCCAGACCAATTGTTACGGTAAACCGCTTGATTAAGCGATTTGGTTTTTCTTCATAGTCTAAGAATCAAGTCCCACAGTAAAATTCAACTAAATAAAACAATCCCAGAACTATAGGACATTCAGCTATCAACTGCAGTGAATGTATCTAGGGGTCGAATTCTATACAGCATTTTAGTCATCCAAAGAGCAAAGGTAGAACCTGTGTTAATAGCTTTTGCGCAAGAGCTGGGTTACGCAATCGGATTGGCTTAGCTTCGAAGAAGCCTAACATCTTCGGATTAAAGTTGTGCAACAATAGGTATACAGGATGAAATGGGATCAGCTGTATGTTTGGCTGTTACTAAATTATTCACCCGGGCCACAATCAAGATAACTGTCTATTGTTTTTTTTTGTGCATGCAAAGATCAGGAGTTGGCGCTTTCGCTGACTAATATCTTAAGTTCCAACTGTTCATTGTGCGAAAAACTTTTATAACTTGCTAATATGATAGAAAATATTTCATAGACTTCTCACTAAACGTTTACCGATGTGGTTCCTTTGGTTGCGAATGTGCCTCATCATGAAACAGCTGTTTTTATGCGATTTTACCTTTTCGTCAAACAGTGGACTCCTCAAACCCTCTGACTATTTACGAGAACATATATTATGCACCAATGATAACCTATTTAATCTCAAAGGCACTGAATACACAAAAATCAACGGGAAATTAATTAATTTCAAAACTGGCGGATGAGCCTTAACAAATGAGAAAAACAAAATTGAATGAAAGAATTTTGAAATCGGCTCTATGCATACGATATGCTGACGGTGTTCTTATTTTTCCTGACCCATCACGTTTTGTCAAAGTGTGGAATTTCATCAATTCCGACTACTGGAACATTTCAATTTCTCACGAAGAGGCCAAGGATTGTTTTAATTTTTTAGGTATCTAACTCAAGAGGCCATCGAATGGAGCCATACAACGCTCCACTCACAGAAAGGCGACACGGAGTCGTCGGTATCTCCATTTCGCAATTTTTCTACCAACTACATACGAACGCTAATTCATAGGGACCTTTTATCACCTTGCCAGAGGTGTTTCCTCAATCATTCCGGGAAAAAAGTTTTCTTCGCGCAAAGATTATGTCCAGTGGTTACCCAGGAAAAATCGAGTCCCGGATCTATTGACCACTTTGGCGGTGAACGACGACTGGCCGTTGTCCAGCACGTTACCACACCTGGTTTAATGAGGTTTTATGTGGATCTATGCCACTCCAATTTTTAGGGTTACGGTTGCCCCTTAAACTAACCCAAACGTGTAGTGGATCCTAGTGGGTGTAGACCAGGTTCCTCCCACCGTACTCATGAGTGAAGCGTGTCATAAAAAACAAATATCGGAGAATGATTCGATCCATAGTGCAACGAAGAAAGCCTTTTATATCAGGCTGACCTTCAAAGGAAATCGTATTCGTAATCAAGTGTGTCGCAAACTATGCTCGCGCATGAACCAGGCATCCCCAACTGCACAATTTCAGACCCTGACAGCTACCGGAAGGACTGCCCTGAACCCACGTGAGTCTTGTCAGCTGTCACATCATGATTTGCATATGGTATACTAGTTCACCTGCAGTTGCGGTAGTACTTACACCGACCGAAGAATCGCCTAACTGATGTCAAAAGGTATTCCCAGGTGGCTGGCAAAATCGCTGCCACAAAAAACAACAGAAAACTGTCCTGTTTGTGATCTACGGTCGACTGTGGAACAACCGGCAACAACAAGCATATGGCTGACTCCATTTCATCTTTTAGACCTGCGGTACACCCGGTCTGAGTCCCAGCCGGGACTCAAGACCGAGCTGTACGCTATCTGGCGCGTTCATGAGTTGCACATCATCATTCATGTGTTGAATATGGTAGCCCAGATTCACTGAGTAGGCGGTCGCGGACGAGCAGCGGCAGGGTCGTTGGCATAGCGAGTTTTCATCAGGTAGGCGTTGCCCGCAAAATTATAACAAGAATAAACTGGCGGCATTTTGATGTGCGAGTGAGGACCGCCAACGAAATGAGCCTATTCCTTTGTTGTGCTTCACTTCCCGAAGAGGTGCATGAACTGATCAACCGTCCACTGGCTTGCCTAGGATAATCCTGACGCCTTGCAGATCGCGTTTGGTTTCGCAAAGAGTGGAGGAATTTAGAAAGGCTTACGCTGGACTGGGCCACCGGTCGGCAGGACAGTCCAAAACCCAAACGACCATGACAGACGCTCAACGAAGTGCATGCAATTCTTTTCGGACCGATGTCTCGATCCCACGTGTACTCTCATTGTGCGCATTTTTCCATCTATGCGAACACTCATTGTTACTCCCCCGCTTTTCAGCAGAACTGCTGGTGGTAGGACTAGGTGCTTCTGTCTCCAGGGCGACCAGTGATACGGCAAGTCAGCTTATGTGCCAGTGCTGTGTTCCGTATTGCTCACTGGATTAGGACGGATCCGGAGGGAAGACACGAGCATACGATTACGATGAACACAGATGCACGACTCGATGGCCGATGATCGACGGTCGCTATCTGCTTTGCTGTTAAGTCTCCCGACCATGAATCTGGTTCCCGACGTATGCCGAAATGACTGAGCCCATTAGTCCAGTTATTTCTACAAGTAGTTCGTAACGGGTACAGCGGGTGTGAGTGACACAAGAACGGTTTTCCATGCACACGATTTAACTAATAATCCAATTGCGGGCTTTTGCTAGTTAGTTACATTTACGAATAAAGTATTATATGCATTCTGCAAGTACAAATTCTGATACACAACAAACAACAAACTCATGGGTAAAGAACTCACCAAAAAGTGAACCCATTCCGATGAGTGATGGGAGCCAGGCAATCTGATCAGCAATATGAGAGTCGAGATTATCAGAACCACCAAGGGATACTAGCAGATAGTCATAAATAAATGTCCATGGTACAACTATGGAAGCTCCAATTAGGCTGTTGGCAATAATGAACAAAACAAGTGTCGCATTCCGCCAGATTTCCGGCGATACAATTTGCCGTAAACTTATGGCCAATGCACTGCAAAAATCAGGGCATGGTTTCCTGTCTGTTTCGCATAGATTTTGCTCATCAGAGACGCGAGACGCAAACCCCAGATGGATCGGAATGCAGACCACATAGAAGCAAAGATTCTAAAATCGAAGAAACACGTATTTTAAATAGGCCCTAAACACAAACAACTAAAGAAAATGACAGTTTCGTTAAATGTGTTTAATATTCTAGCAGCCTACCGTGGTTGACTGATATGAGCGGCAGATTAGCCGACCAGGGAACTAGGCTAGTACGCCGCCGCAGCGGGTAAAATATGAAAAAGAACAAAGCCAGGATCAGTATCGCAAACTACTTAGGCTGCGTTCCACACCAAGTTTGTGGGCTACTAATTCTCGTTGTAGCATACGTCGAAGGAGCTTTTGTCAAGAGCCAAATCTTATTCTCGATGTTTTTCATTTGTACTTAACAACCTACGCAGTGTACCCATTCGTCATGTTTTACTATCGAACGAAATCGCTAACCAGCTTCTTTTATCACCCCGTGACCCAGGCCCAGTGTTTCATCAGTCCCAAGCTTTGTAGCGAATGTTCTCAACTTGAACGTTACTAAGAAGGGTTGATTCGATCTCATTGCTTGTTACTTTCTTTAGCTGCCACTGAGAAACGTGCTTTCACTTCAGTTCATTCATTACTGCTCATAATAACAGTACTACACCTCATGTCGAATTCGTAACTGATTAGATCCGCTTCGATCTTTGCATCAACAAGAAAGGTTTAGTCGAGAGACATACTAGTCCTCGGCGGTAGGCCAAGTCCTCATGAGGATAGCCGCTTAACGGCTTAAACAGTACCTCAACAACAAGTCAAGTTTAGTTCTGTTTGTATAACAATCAACCTCGTAAGAATGTGCCCCGGTATTCGTTGCTACCCCACAAATCCATCTAATCGAAGAGAAAAAAGAAGGAGAGATAGAAGAAGATCGACTGTGAAATAACAAGTCGAATAAGTACGAAGAAGAGGAAAGATTTCAGGTGCAAGAACCCCACTAGCTGTGATACTGAGCCATATCACTCACCGTTTCCAATCCTCATTCGGAAGGATTTCGTCTAATTGCACCCACACAAATTAGCCCACTGTTCAGAGTTTTTATACTTTTGTCGCGTCATCTATTAGCCACCTCGATTCACCTTCTAATCACTAGTTTCCTCGGAGAAGAGTACACAACAAGAAATACACAAAATGTCCCGATCATCTTAATATATTCGAATTCATTGTCACTTTTGAATGCTGAACCCAGGACCCCAAATCATAGGTTTAATCTTGGAGTTACTTACAAAATTCACCCACTGTATTACATCATTAGTATGAAGACAACGGTATTCAAACACCAAAAGTCCCTGAATATCTTCTGCTCTCAATGACCATGTTTCGGAGCCATTGAGCAGCGCCGAGTTCACTGCTGATGCGTATAACCGACCTTCGATCAATAACCGGACGTCACGTCGACGCCACAGGTGAGTCGAACAGTTCAAAGCCAATCGAGCTTTCGACATGCGTAGGGAAACTTCATCCGATGCACACGACTGCCGGACGAGATACAACTACTTGAATAGCTAAATCTACCCACCTCATCCAGTTGTTTCTCTGAAAGGAATAGGTATGGGTTTGAGAAAATTCAGTTCTCCAATAGTATGACACGTTGAATGTGCAAAACGCATCCCAAACATAATTACACTATCCTCGGGATATTCCATAAAAGCCTGCAAATTAATTTGGTTCCCACGTACATGCACGTATGAAATGGAAGGGGTAAGGCCGGTTCTTCTTTTACCATTACCTTTAAGCGACGTGATCTGGCTTTTTTCCTATTTCAGAACACATTTTTCTCAAAGGAGAAATGAGTAATAAACGGCAAAAGAAATGGCAAACACATTTACCTTTTCAATTCTTGTCATCAGGTCAATGCAGTACATATGAAAAGTTTAACCGGGAATTAATCAGGTGGCATCAGGTGAGACCTACAGAAACCAGATTTAGGGGGCAACTGCTGAGTAAAACAAAAACAATCGTGCGCAATATTTAAGCCACGGAACACCACGTATCCCATGAAAGTGAAACCCTCGGTATACTATCGCCACCAGAACGGGATTGTTTAGGCTACCGTAAACAGACTAATTAGGCCTAATAAAGACTACGGAACAGCTTGGGATCAAAACCCCAACGGATGAACTTTCCAACTCACCCAGTTGAGTATGTCAAAAGCCTAACGTCAATCGAACTAGATAAAGCCATACTTGGGACTCTTTCACGCGGTCCTAATTTCTGTGGTCCGAGGAAGAGATTCCGCCAGTTATAATTAAAGGTCTAGATAGAGAGTATGTTAACTGATCTGGTTCCAACGAGCGAAACAGATGTGGACCAGTTGAAATCGATTCACGCCAATATCTAAATTCTTTAATACCAAGCAGAAGCGTCTGGTCTACATATCACTTGACAGCGACAATGGAATCAAAAGTGAATCGATCAATCTAATAACATGTACACACAGGTTTAGATGACTATTCGCCTGAACACAGAGATACAGAGATACAAGGCTAAGGGACTCAACTACGGTCGGCGATGGTCAAGTGGAATAAGTATCTGCCACTCCAGAAGGCCAAATTTTTGGATTTCAGACCCGCCGGTCACTCCAGCGGAGAACAGCAATCTGCTGTCAGCTGGCTCGTTCCCTCATCTGAACCGGCGAAATCTAACGTGGTTCTATGTCACCTCAAGTTTCAAACTCATGGTTGCTAATCCCCCCCATCCTGTGGTAACACTGCATCCTTATCCACTACACTCATACTTCAAGTATCCCGTCAAAAAGCTCGGTGAAACCAATCGCGATCGAAGCTGCTACATCTGAGCGTATAACACCGACTAGATCAAAAATCTTCAGACTACATCGTCACCATAGCCCAGCGTTAAGCAGCAGGGCAAGCCACAATGACCGCTGCTTTTTCTCTCAGAGTTACATGTTGGCATAGGAAGAATGAATACGAAAGAACAGCATGAATTGAAGCTACAGAGACGTGTAGAGAAAAGAATGCCGCAGTAACCAACACACGGAATAGTCTAACCGTACAAACGCACTTTTTCAGGTATTACGACTTGATGGAAAACGGCAACACAATTGTCACTGTTCAAGGTGACCGAAATTTGCCATCCACTTGTGTCGAATATAAACTTAAACAGTCTTTGATTATTACCTGAAGCAGCTGCTGCTTTCATTTTGTCGTTTGCCTTAACTCACCAGTTTCCACGGTCATTTTTAAGGCTGACCGTCACTTGACGCTGTAGGTATCGCATCTTATTCAGTTCCGAACAATTACGGAGCTCCTACTTTATTAGCGACTCTTACGAGACCCAGTGCCTTTGGTGGAACTTGCTGACGAATACATCGCCTGCGTGATTTGATCCCAGCACTTATCCACATTGCTGTTCGTCGGGGTTTATAATTGATGTGAAAAGCCGATCCAGATAGACGCCCTAGGGCTGAACCGGGCTTGCATTCTGCGTCCATGGCCATTGAGGTGCAGCAAAAATCGCATTAAAACTGATGCGCGGCCCGATTTCACGTAAGCAGACCAGTACGATCTATGGTTCCGGACGAAACCGCGCCAACGGTAGCTTAGTGCAATATGGTCTGCCTGATTCGGACTACCTGTGAAATTAGAGCGCCACGTAGCTGTGCAACGTAAACTGTGTCAGAAATTCATGCTAGACAGGAATATACGGATTATCCACGCAGAACTGGAAAAGCCTGACCTCATTTATCTGCACGTTGAGTGGGCAAGGGGTAACGAATGTAAAGTGAGGCCTCAAGCTGGTAACAAAATGCAAGGCCACTGTTTCGACCCGAGGAGTTGTAACACCATTGACAAATGATTTATGGGGCACTGGACTGTCCGACAATCTATTTACACCAATCCGACTGACATACAAGCTTAAGACTTGATCAACTGCAAGTCAGAAAGCAGGGAATGAGAACAGCCATTAGCTCTAATCCTGGGACAGGGAAAACTGGTCTGATTGTATGGCGAGCTCAGAAGCGAGCGCGGGCGCCGTCGGTAATGAAGATCAAAATACGATGAACGCGAGAGAGATGGGGCAACCAGCCAATGAGCCCTACCATGTGCTTGTGACAAATAAATGGGAACTGTCGCACTGATCGCCCGGAGGACATTTTGGTCGTTCTTGGTTGATTAAGCGGAGTGAAATAGTCATCTGAATTTTGGAGGGACTCAACTCATCTTACCTCAACCGTGTGCACCGCGATTTGGCCGAAAACCTCCTCATTCGTTAGCCGTGATGGACATAGTTCAGCCTAGATCATTTGGCTGCCCAAGTGAAAACTGGGGTCATGGTTTTGAAGCCCGACAAAACCCTAAATCACCCAGGTCTTTCGGATTTAAGCGGTCAGCTTCTGTGTATGTTTACACTGGAGTGAGAGATTGAGGATTTTCGCTTTGCTCTATTTGCAAACCGATTCAATCACCATGGCGCACCCTGCATCTGAATCAAGACGAGAGACCGAAGGCTCTAGGGACAGCGACTCCGATAAAGGATTTAAAACAAAGAACATCTAGACAAGCAATTGCTACACTAAGATTTCAAACCTATGCATTATAACCACCTGCTAACACCACAATGTCAAAGCCATCGTTCCTGCGAACAGGAGTGACCAGCATGTCATAAAACCTGTTAGATGTCGGCTCCATAGTCCGCTGGACCGCGTTCAGAGATGACAAATAAGCTACACTTAAAATTACTATCCTTCCGGACGCCGACTTATCCTTGCAGTCTTACGGCACACAATCAACTATTAACCGGGATCCAGTCTAAAAGTTTCGCTTCAGCCTTGCCACTCGAGACTATTTCTACACCGCGTTGATCGTCCAACTTGAGCTCTCTCGTCCTGAGGTATGCAAGAAACATCTTGATGGGATAGTAGGGACCGTTAGTTGAACTTTGCTACTCGAACACTGAATTCACATCTCGCTGATGCGGCGAACCCTATGTCGAGCTAAACGCGTCTGTTGGCTAGCCTGTATGAGAGTGCGCACACTGAAAGAGTCGAAATTCAGAGGCTGAAGTTGTTTTTAGAAAATGTGGGCTGGCAGGCTAAAAACCACTGACTACATTATTTGACAATGAACCGTTGCGAGTATCGGGCATGGTATCAACAGAGGCATCCTGCGCAGGCAGAGGGGCCAAAGGGAGACGGCTGGAGACAGGCGATGGAGAATGAATAGAAGAGAAACTCTGAGCAGTAGCACCCGTTCGAAACAATAGACAGCGCAGCCCTGATTACCTTGGACAATGTGTATTTCCCATTTGCTTGATATCAGGCATCGGTAGGTCAGGATGGATGGAGTCAAAGTGAAATAAGGATGAAAGAAGACAAGACAAGCAGACGAACGTACTTTTTCGTGGTTTTGTTGTCTGTACGTTTTGTTCCTGTGCGACGAACCGTGCAACATGGAATTCTATGTAGCCGTGTAACCCATGGGGAATGGTGGACAGGTACTGATTGGGTGTCCAGCTGCTGAGCAAAAGAATGATTAGGGTTCTCAACCAAAGGCTTTGGTTCAAACAAGATCCTGTCCACAAGGCAGCGGAAAATGGCTGAGTAGGAGCCCATCTATTTGAATCAATTGCTCTTTCATTCAGTTTTTCGACCGAGCTGCCAGCTCAAATCAAGCCCAAGACTGGAGAACCAGGGGCCTACTTCGTCAGTTCTCTACTCACCGACCTTCCCGGTATGATGGGAACTTCGAATTGAGATAAGCCATCCTGCATAGCTCGTTTGGTAATGGGGTCACGCAAGCCGTCACATCGCGTTAAGATGCAGTCAAGCTGCGACGAAACAAAGCAATTAAAGAATTGCAACTTCAAGTTTCCGAAAGTTCTTTGATGTGGTTACAAAGTTAATTGGAGCCATCAATGTCGGAACAACAAGCTGAACGAAAAACAAGAAGTCAGTCAACCGAGGATGTGTCGCTATTGGACGCTCAACTTGCCAACCGGTCCAAAGTGCTTACAAGAGGTTCATCTGAATTGACGTTCACTTCAGTCGAAAGCTAAAGGGTACACCATTGGCACCTTATGTTTTGCATTCCGTGCGCCAATCAATCGATCCGAAAACAAAACCTGAAATATATAATTTAGTGAGTCACTCTATGTTTAATGCGTCGTGATAGTCGTATACCACATATCATCAAAGGCCCACAACACTAGGTAGACAGTAAGCCGAACCTGAGTGGGATAGTCATCTAAGGTCCTAAGGTATCAGGAGTAGCACCCAACCGGATGACAGATGGCAAGCCCCATCCTGAAATACAGTATATTTTCTGCAACATAAGTAGCAAGGGAGTCAAGTTAAGGTAATGAATCAGCCTCTGTCGCGATCTGGGGGTCAGCTAACTATCTCCCACCACCAAAATTGGCAATGGTACTGGAACGCAAACGCTAAAACTACCTGACCACCGCTGGTCAGGTTGATTATTAGAGATGAAATTATCCGGAAATAAAAAAAATATCTGCAGACTCACATATAAAGAAAACGCAGTCACATGCCGCGAATCAGTTTCAAAAGATCGAACAGATTCATCACCCTCGGCAGCTTGATCTGAACCCGAACGTGTGGACGGACGGAAGTGAATGACGTCCGCATGACGGAAGCATGCCGAAGAAACTAGAACATTCAGCAATATTCCACTCTGAATGATCATAGCTCCTCTCCACGTCCAAGTATCAAGTAGCCAGATCGCAAAAGGATTGAATACAAAAGAGCCAATACCTGATCCGCACATTATCAGCCCCAAGGCCAATCCGTAGCTGCGAAATCGAAAGCATCCACTTATCGTTTTATCAAATACTTAATCAGTTGCGTTCAACACATTAAGTAATTCTGTGGACACGACTGCGTAAAAAAGACCTCATATAAGGAAACGCAACACCTTCAAATGTTACCGCGATCAGGAATATTGGGTGGTAAACATCTATCGGGTCCTCACATACTGAAACATTCCAAATCTGCAGACGCTTGACTCAAATGTGTAATCTTGAAGCAATTAAACTCATGAGACTGGAACCAATGAAATAAGACCGCACAATCAGTAGCAAATGAAAATTCTAGTCTCAACATAGAAAAAGAGAAAGAACAACTTCTGTATGGTGAATCTACTAGATTTAGTAATGACAGCAAACTAAAGTCAACAGAATGGAATATCTCCGAGATCCAATTGCTTACAGAGATCAAGGTCAAATCTGAAGTAAGATTACTATAAACAAAGAGCACAGTCCACAACCAGCGCGGTTGTCACCTGCACCAGTAACGAGATCTTTCTGACTGAAATGCCAAGCTCATCAACCACAGAATGCCGAAAAATACAACGGTATTACCGCAAAAGGCTCCGAAGCAACTGTAACAGTAATATCACTGGCAACAAAACCAAACTGGCACACCAGAGGATAATACGTTAAATTTGCACCGGCAGTGGCGAGGTGTATTAGTCGTCCGTCACCAAAAAGGTGAGAAGTTTGAATTTTAGATCCGCCGGTTACCTCAGTAGTAGATGGCAACTCGCCGTAGCCCGGCACAACCCCACCTGACCTATTGAGACCTCACATGGTTCTACATTACTCCAAGTTTCAGGGTCATGGCTGACGGTTCACCTTCGTCCTAGCGGTCATGTGGCATGCTCTTTCCACTGCACTCATGCACCCAGCATGTCATAAAAATCCTTCACTTAGTAGATGCTTGGCGAGTGATTCGACGTGTCCTAGATCAGGCTGGCAAAGAAATCGCTTTAAGCGTAAGAATTCCTTGTCTAACACTTAAATGGATCCAAATTATCACCATATTTTTTCGGACCTTAGATGAAACCATACTACCTTCAAAAAAAGGTTTAACTGGAGCGGCTCCGATGGACGTACTATCGGAATGGAGTAAGGCACGGCCGTCGAACTTGTGATCCGGATCTGGAACAGTTTAGGGACACCAGCGCATCAAGTTGGCCGCTTCGGATCAGAGAACAGCTTATTTTCATCTTATAACCTTAAATGGTCACTGGCTACCCAAAGTTATGGAAAACCGTCTGGAGCTGACCACTGCCCAACACAACATCGCAGCGGTATGTAGGGACTGTGGGACTCGCAATCTAATTGAAAATATCTCGTGAATCGAGTTTCTGATGCGATTCGAATCTTTTACAAATTAGGGAATGTAAAACTTGAACCACTACCGTACATAATTTGATTCTAGGCATATCTCGAAACTACCTTTCCGCATATTGAAATAAAAGTGAATGGACCTTTAGGTATTGAAGTTTCTTTAGCTTCGGTCGTGTTTTTCGCACTAGATTTAAAAGGGCTGCCAAATATTTGAAAGGTCAGGTGATCCTCGAACTTAGGGTAGCATTTAATCACATAAGGTCGCTGCATATGCCAGTTGTGATAACGGAATGAACATAGAATTGCGGTCTAGTATCAAAGTGACCGGTGGATCCAGAATTCGACACTTTGGACTATGAGACGGTTAATCCAAGTGTTTACCGCCGAACGGAACAATCCACGGGACGTTCCAGTTGACTGACTTCCACATTGAACCAAAAGAAAATTCAACAAAGTACCTGGCCTTCATCAGAAATGGAGTACGTCCCATAGGTAGATATTATAACACTGTAAGACTTCTCCATTAAATGGGTTGTTCCAAGTAGATAGGTGAATACTTAATGATGGAGCTCGCAAAATCCTTTAGGTAAGAGATGCATATTTAAAAGAACTGGATGGGAAAACATTTACCTGTGATAAGCTTACCGGTTCACCTTCTGACGTTCCATAGGGATATCAAGTGGAAGATAAGTAAATAAACCACCAGCTACTTACTTATGATGTGGGTCTAACTAGTAATTAGCAAGTTACCAAGGTAAAATAACTGAAATGATCATTTCTTTGGGCCTACGAATAACATTCACCCACAGAGAACTTGATGACTTAACCCAGGTAAAAGCCATGAGAGCTAACATAATCACTTAGTGAATAAAAGCCATTTATTTACTCATGACTCAAGACAAAATACACGTTAAATGCATCTTTTAGTAAGCTGGAAATTCCACGCTAGGGTTCAATCTTGCTAATCACTAATTAATAGTAAAATTCCTCGTGGGGTAAATAAGATCAAGTTTTACTGAAAATCACAAGAAAAAACCGGAAACAATATAACCTGAAGGCAGAATATCTACCAAATTAAAACATGTAGACGACTTCGATTCTTACGTCAATTAAAAACGTTGCCGAAACTCCTTGCGTTCAGGATACCAGGAGCCTATACCAAGTAACTGATGTATCACACTGAAGACGAATAAATATGTAAACATCAGATGTAAGCTGATGTGATCTGCGCATTGAACACACAAAATAGTGTGCACCTTTACTTTATCTACAGATCCGAATTTCTATGCATTTCCTGTTCGCGAGTGGTGAACTATGCTGACGAGTTTTAAAAAATGTAAACTTCAGGGAACGATAATGTCCAAATTCTTATTATCGCAAACAAAATCGCTTTTGCCGTTTCGACTGATCGTGTAGGTCATAATTAGGTATAAGCAATATTATCCCCGGATTCGAAAGAAGGGGACAAAGATTCAGTGGTGAAGAATCTGAAACATATCAGTATACTCTAATCAGCGACATGAAAACGTGCGGATTATATACAGAACCAAAAATTATCCCCTTCTAAAAGTCACTGATTGCCAAGGTAACCGGCTGAAGCAAATTGCATCAAAAGCAAGAGGAATATAGTGAAAGGACACAACAGTACACTGCGTCAAAAATACTTGCAAAAACACCGCTAAATCACACATTCATCACAACAAGAAGAAAAATCATCATCATTATCATTATCAATTATCTATCAATCACCAATCAATCATCAAACACCGTCAATCATCGTCAATCACAAATCATCAATCATCATTCATGAACCATTAAGCATCAATGAAAAATCATCAAACATCAAACAACAACCATCAAGCATCAACCATCAAGAGTAACCCAACAAGAATAAACCATCAATAATCGAGCATCAACCATCAAGAATCAACCATCAAGCATCAACCATCAAGCATCAACCACCAAGCTTCAATATTAAACCATCAAGCATCAACAATCAAGCATCAACCATCAAGAATCAACCATCAATCATCAAGCATCAAACACCAACCATCAAGCATCAACCATCAATCATCAACCATCAAGCATCAATCATCAAGCATCAACCATCAAGCATCAATCATTAAGCATCAATCATCAAGCATCAATCATTAATCATCAAGCATCAATCATCAAGCATCAACCATCAAGCATCAATCATCAAGCATCAATTATCGAGCATCAATCATCAAGCACCAATCATCAAGCATCAATCATCAAGCATCAATCATCAAGCATCAATCATCAACCTTCACGCATCAAACATTAGGCATCAACCATCAAGCATCAACAATCAAGCATCAAACATCAAGCATCAACTATCAAGCACCAACCATCAAGCATCAACCATCAAGCATCAGCTTTCAAGCATCAAGAATCAAATATGAAGCATCAATCATCAAGAATCAAACATCAACAATCAAACATCAACCATCAAGCACCAACCATCAAGCATCAACCATCAAGCATCAATCATCAACCATCAAGCATCGACCATCAAGCATCAATCATCAAGCATCAATCATCAGATTATCCTGATGTGACGGTGAAGACGGTGATGATGATTGATGGTGTTGATGATGATGATTGATAACGATGCTGCTGATGTTGATGCTGATGATGCTTCGATAATGAAGACGATGATGATGATGATGCTGATAACGATTCTGATGATGCTGATGCTGATGTTGATGATGATGCTGATGTTGCTGCTGCTGATGCTTCTGATGATCACGATGTTGATGATGACGCTGAATGTTGATGATGATGATGATGCTGTTGATGCTGATGATGACGATGATGCTGTTGATGATGATTCTGATGATGCTGATGCTGATGATTCTGATTATGCTGATGATGTGAA
>LUCM01008823.1:0-38870 GCA_008360955.1 Fasciolopsis buskii | reverse complement strand
ATCATCAGCATGATCATCAACATCATTATCAACATCATTATCAGCATCATCATCAACATCGCCATCATCACCATCAGCAGCATCATCATCAGCATCATCAGCGTCGTCACCACCACCATCATCCGCATCGTCATCAGCATTATCATCAACAGAATCATCATCAGCGTCATCATCATCGTCAGCAGCAGCAGCAGCATCTTCATCGTCATCATCATCATCATTACCATCATCAACATCATCAATCATCATCATCATCATCATCGTCATCATCAGCATGATCATCAGCATCATCATCAACATCATTATCAGCATCATCATCAACATCATTATCAGCATCATCATCAACATCGTCATCATCAGCAGCAGCAGCAGCATCATCATCAGCGTCATAACCACCATCGTCATCAGCATCGTCATCATCAGCATGATCATCAGCATAATCAGAATCAGAATCATCTTCAGCATCATCATCATCATCAGCAGCAGCAGCAGCATCTTCATCATCATCATCATCTTCATGAGCATCATCATCGTCATCATCATTATCATCATCAACATCATCGATCATCATTATCATCATCATCATCACCATCATAATCACATTAATCATCATCATCATCATGAGCGTCATCATCATCAGCATCGTCATCACCATCGTTATCAACATCAATTATCATTATCAGCAATTATCATCATCATCACCTTCATCATCCGCATCATGAGGACCATCATCATCGTCATCGTCATCAGCATCAATCATCATCATCATCATCGTCATGAGCATCATTAGGATCGTCAGAATCGTCATTATCATCATCACCTGCATCATGAACATCATGAACAGCATAATTATCGGCATCAGAATCATCATCAGCATCATCATCGGCATCATCATCAGCAGCAACATCACCATGATCATCATCGTCATCAGCATCAGCAGCAGCAGCAGCATGATCATCAGCATCATCATCAACATCATCAGCATCATCATCAACATCATCAGCATCATCATTAACATCGTCATCATCATCATCCGCATCGTCATCATCAGAATGATCATCATCAGCATCAATCATCATCAGCAGCAGCAGCACCATCATCAGCATCATCAATCATCAGCAGCAGCAGCAGCATCATCGTCATGAGCATCATTAGGATCATCAGAATCGTCAGTACCATCATCATCCGCATCATGAACATCATCAACAGCATCATTATCGTCATCAGAATCATCATCACCATGATCATCAGCATATTCATCATCAGCATCAGCCATCATCATCATCAGTATCATCGTCAGAATCATCATCAGCATCATCGTCACCATCAGCATCATCACCATCGTCATCAACAGCATCATCCTCAGCATTATCATCAACATCAGCATCATCATCGTCATCATCATCATCAGCAGCAAAAGCATCATCATCGTCATCACCATCAGAATCATCAGCATCAGCATCATCAGAATCATCAGCACCATCATCATCAGCACGATCATCATCAGCATAATCATCAGCATCATCATCAACATCATCAGCATCAACATCATCAGCGTCATCATCAACATCCGGATCATCATAAGCATCAGCAGCAGCAACATCATCAACATCATCATCAGCACCATCAGAGTCATTATCAGCATCATCATAACCGTCATCATTATCATCATCATCATCATCAGCATCATCATCATCATCAGGATCAAGATCATCATCATCATGTAAATCGTCAGCATGAGCATCTTTATCATCATCAGCATCGACATCATCGTCAGCATGGCCAAATTGACTCAAAGTACCTGACGAGTTAGAGCGCTCTGTTGCAGTGCGACGCGAACTGTGCTGGAAATTCGTACTAGATAGGAATAAATGATTGTCTGCACATAATTGGGGAAGTCTTTACCCGTTGTCCGTTCGCTGAGCAGGCAAGGCGCACCACTCACTTAAACAGGACTCCGATGCACTCAGTTTGCCAACTTGTGCATTAAAGTCACCTGCTACCACTACAATGTTAGAGCGTTTGCTCTTCCGAACAAGAGTGACGAGGTCACCATAAAACTCGTTTTTCTGCATGTCAGTGCTGCAGTCTGTTGGAACGTATGCCGAGATAACGAACAAACTGCGCTTCACACTACTATCCTTTCGGACGCCGACTGATCCATGCAGTCTCATGGCACACAAGCGACTGTTGACTGGGATCCATTCTAAAAGGGCTGCTTCAGCCTTCTCACTCAAGACTATTCCTACACCACGTTGACCCACAGCTTGAGCTGCTTCGTCTCCTGAAGTGCGAAGAAAATATCTTGACGAGACGTTCGGCGCAGTTAGCTGAATTACTCTACTCGAATCCTGAATTTGTGTTTCACTCACGCAGCAGACATCAATCGAAAGTGAGTCCACTGTCAGAATCAAACACGCCTGTTATTCAGCCTGCATTAAAGGGCGCACAATGAAGACACCGAAGGGTGATGAAACAACTAAGCTAATCCTTTTAGTGCGGCTAGTTCTGAATGTTGTCTGTTGCTTCTGCCGCCCCCTCGGTTACCTTTTCAAGGGGCAAACTTTTCGCGTGTGCCTCCATGCCTGATCAGCACCAAATCACAATCACAGAAACTGGGCCAG
Source organism: Fasciolopsis buskii (assembly GCA_008360955.1). NCBI lineage: Eukaryota > Metazoa > Platyhelminthes > Trematoda > Plagiorchiida > Fasciolidae > Fasciolopsis > Fasciolopsis buskii. The sequence continues at coordinate 36,246 of LUCM01008823.1, read as the reverse complement.
TTCGGACCAGCTTCTTGCGCGAGTGAGCTCCAGAGTCTCACTGCGTTTCGACTTCAGAGTTTTTTCTTCACCTCGGAATGGAGGTTGCAATTTCGAAGAGTAGATCAGAGAGCCTTCGGATCGGTAGTTTCTATCAGGGCCAAAACCAGAATACACCACGAACGCTCATCGGAAAAAGCCAACAGTCTATCAGCCCGTATACTAAGACAGCAAAGGGGGAACGCTGTGTTAACGCCACCACGGTGGCGTAATGGTTACAGAGCTTGTTTCTGAGAATGGGATGGGTAGGCATAATGGCAGTGGTGAACAGAAATGGAAGATGAAAAGTGTTAGGAAGTATAGAAAATGGTTACAGGATAATCGAGAATGCTAGCTAGTTTGAAATGCAGTACTATTAAAGACTTCAATACAGTATACTAGTTTTCTCGCTTGTCATGTGAGCGTAGTTGGAAATAATTTCCGGGAGATCGCATAGTGATGTCCACTGCATCAGCGTCCGCATCTGCCTGCAGAATGAACTTGTTCTTGGACAGTTCTTCGGTTTTCTAACGTGTCAGCACGAGTAGCATTTGGCTATCAAACGCTTCGTTGGGCACACAGCTTATATGTCTAGCCTGGCTCTAAGCTTCAAAGTCTATTCGCTAGCATGACCAAGTGCATCTAGAACCACTATAACAAACCGACCGCGGAAAAATTTGTTCGATGAGGTCACTGCCGCCCATGGACAACAAAAAATCCAAAATCCAGTGAGTGTATCAGCCAGCAACAACACAGCCTAACCTAATATGGTTGAACCCAACCTGCCCGATGAACCACGCGGGCGGCGCAGACCCCGCCCGTTACACGAACGTAACCGCACAACGCAACCGAGGCTCGCTTTAGTGGGTATAACGAGGGTGACGGACAAAAGTCATACCATTGAGAAATCTCGATCTCAGCCTGAAAGGAGCGTGGCTTCTGCTTAGGTGCAAGAAGCATTTGAATGGTTAGCTCGTGTGTGTACTCATTGCTACGGATGATACCACTAATCATTTTACCGTTTTTCAACTAATTTAAATACTTTGTCTATTGTACTAACAATCCACGACTATTATGTCCATCGTCCCCGTTTTCTCCTTACTCGCCGGAACCCTCTACAAATTTCCATCCGACGGCTGCATCTGGATGTAGCCATGTTTTTGTGATTGCAACAATCAGGGTAGTTCCAGCTATGCTGGAAAATTCATCCTAATTGTCGCGTATAACATTCATATTTGCAATCTCCAGAGGCGGCACTATATGCTTGGTGTTTAAACATCCGAATGTTTCAAAAGAGGGTCGAAAACGCACAACTTTTTACCAATGAAGTTAATTTGTCCGTTCTCTAATGCCTTGCGCCCTTGTTCACCGGTACCCGTGTTGGAACATTAACCGCATAGATTGAGATCGGATCAGCTGGTGACATTTATCGACTAATTAACGATATCATCTACTTGGGATCTTCATTAGACATTCACTACAAATACTACGGCGCAAGAAAACAAACCGGCATGCAGCCACGACGTGGACAATTTCAAACTTTGGCTGATGAACTGGAAAAATATACGTTCACATCATCAGCCGGTGATCTGGGAAGTTTGATGACAATCCAAGTGTCGGTTATAGAAGAAGGTCAGGCACATTTGCCTTGCCCAGAAAGGTGGTAAGAACAGATTGGCGGGTTATTGTTATATTCGGTGGATCTGAGTTCAAGGCGTCACTGCCATTGGAGATAGGAGCATCCTTAAGCAGGACACGCACATTTTCAAAGGTTAAGATATATAGCCAATGTTCTTTGGTGATTCCAACGTAAACCGGAATCAAGCTGCAACGCCTCCTGAAAAAAATTTATCATGGTCGTGAAACTACTTCGAACGACGAAAATATTATGGCCACATTCCACCACGAGGGAAAAGTTGGAGGAAATGGTGACAATTCAAAGAATGCCACCTTCTGCCTGGCACAGCGAGGCAGAGGGTGGCCGTTTGACTTGGGTTGACGCGACAGCAACCCAGGCTTAATACGTTACCAGGGGCAGCAGCATCAAGTAAGGTAGAACCAGTTCGAAACATAATTGGAATGAAATGTAATTGATACAGTCAATCCGTGATTGGAGAAAGTCTGAATAAAGCGGCAGTCAAACGTGTCTGTCCGCAGAAAACCCATTTCGCACTGGGTTAGATGCGACGGGTTTTGAGATGCATGATTTCTCGATTTGTGATCCATCGCTGGCGAAGTTTGTAGCTGAACAGACCAAAATTCTATCACTTGGAGTCGTTTACATATTAACGTGGATGAAATCAGAACCCCACCTATGAGGTGGTTGGCCCTGAAAAAAATTCAGAGGTTTCAGAAGACTATCAGAAGTTCCTGGGAAGATGGTAAACATCGTTATTCTGTTAGCCTGCACAGCACAAATCCCAGCAGGTCGGCAGGTTAGTCAAGGAAATCCAAACCAATTAAGGTCGCTCAAATGACTGGCCATTGTCTTTCGCCTACTGTGAAGGCCGCAGATAAAGAGATATGCCTTGAACTTAAGTGACCGATCTGTAATTTTGGTCTGGAGGTCGGCGTACGCAATCAACGCGGATGAAGATTTTAAGGGGGTAAACAGATGGCCATAGGTTTTCGAGATACACTCCACCCTTGTTTTGATGGAAGCAGAATCCGTCAGGTTTCATTGCATCAACCCATCGTCTAAATGGCTGGTTGGCTGGCTCGAAGGTATTCACAACTGTCCAAAATAATCAAAAAAGTAGAAGCTTAATCGGTAAATGGAAACTGTGGTGATATTTTAGCCTTCCACCAGGCGAAAGTTGAGCGTTCGATATCCAAAACAACTTAAAAGGTAGAGTCAGCCGAGTGTACGAATCCATGGTTATGCGAAAATTAGTGAGATTTTGTGACTCGCAGAAACTGCGCGGGCTGGCATTGGATGTAGCAAGGACAGAATGGACCGTGAGTCCGTCAGACATTATTTAATAGCTAAATAACTTGTTCGAGCTTGATTTCAGCAAATAAATTAGAAAATTTTCGCAATGAGTCACGAAATCAATTTGTCCGTGGCAATGTTTGGGATGATTTACTAATTAAGAACACCGCATGGTGAGCTGGACAAACCAATATCGATCAGATGTTACCCGTTGCAGCGGCGGAACTACTGGTGGCCCTCGGCTGCCTTGGGCAGCTGGTGCTTAGTTATTTCAACGGAGGTAGCCAAAATTTTCGCTCTCATGCCGTATTCGGGCTAACCCGTCACCTTCATGCTTAAGATCTCGGGAGAAAGAATTTAGATATCGCGCCGTGAACCCAACGAGAAAATTTGGTTGGGACTTCTCGTGCAGCTGATGTGCAGACAGATAGGATTACTGGTTATGAAAAACAAAGTAGCTGTAAAGACAGAGAAACTGCAGACATAATAAGAAGCACCGCTGAAAGTTCATTTTCAGCCTTGTGTCGATGGAAAATTATCTAGTCACCCTGATGGATAGGACTGCCTTTATACTCCAAAGCGACTACCTCGACTTGATGAAACAAAATGAATAAGACAGGATGTGGCGTTCAATCGCTAGTGGATTTAGCTTTATTACCCAAAGCAAGCATGCATGTCTGCCCAGTACCTCAGATTGACATTTTGAGTCGTCAAGATAAGAATAATTTATGCGACGGTCGGAATAAACATCCAGAGGACTCATAAGTTGATTGATATGCATTAGTATGTCAGTCATCCGTGAAATGCCTGATTTAGCGGATTGACCGATTTGGTTTTGTGAACAAAATGATGGTTTATTGGCGCGCGTAGTCATTCACGTCTCCTTTCAGGGATATAACCATTCTTCCCTTTGAAATCTGGGTGACTGTTAGTCACGTTGTCGGCCGTAGAAAAGCTAGGCCATCCAGCTTGGTAGTGCTTATCGTGAAAGGATGCTTTCGTACCTGGCCGCCAGAGCGCTACATTCATCACGGCAGTTGCTACTCCGAGAGGCTGAAGGTCACACCCACTTGGGCCGAAGACGATTTTGGCTATCTGATTGCAAAAACGACTTAGAATGCGCAACTTTGTAAACAGTGCGTTTAAGGATGTATGGGTCGATAGAATTCAGAAAGGGATGATCAAATTTATGTGCTATCATTGCACTGGATGCGTTTTCAATTTAAATCGACGGTGCATTTGATGAATAATGGCATTCCGCCCGGTATTCCCGAAGGTCGTTGTGCTCATGCTCAGTTATATCCGAAGACAGCCCTTTGGAAAATTGCCATTGCTAACGGATGTTTGGGCCCCATGTTATTGGTGAAGGTGTATCGTAGGAAAACGTTATGAGGGCTATGGAAATGATGGTAACGGTTTAGGTCTAGGCAATAGCCGGGCCCTGCAATACGCATGATCAAGCTATATAATGATAACTATAAGAGACACGTTCAATTGCACCGGGTAAAACGATCGAGCAAGGTAAAGAGCGACGTATGATGGAGCCACGGCCTTCGAGAGGTAGACGTGCGCAAAATTTAGCCAATATGTTTGTGTTGCATAGCGTACGCCGCCACATTCAGACCAACCATCGAGGTGTGTGTACCGAAATGGGTGACGATAAACAAGATGGCTGGAAGAAACAAGGCAGTGTGCATCGTTGCGGGGTTGAACGACATCCTGCGCAAAAGAGGAAAAACAGGAGAAAAATGACGGCGCGCGAATATCGGTAGGCCTGAATAACAAGATGAGAGAATGTTGAAGAAGGATTTTATGGGGCAGCACTTAGCGGGAAAAAGCTAAGACCGCATCACTGGTTATCGGCAAATAGGTGCGCATCATCGTTGCATTCGAAATCCGTTTTGAGACATCCGACTAGCTGAAGCAAATAATTGACAAATAAAGTTCCTGGGTCCAAAGAACTAATGGATGTCATCGCAAAAGTGAAAAGTTAAAGTAAAATTGTGTTCTATCGAGTTATGTCAGAAGGCAGGTCAGGAGGAGTGTGTAGAACGTGGACAGTTGTATGCCAGTGCACGAGGGTTTACGTAAGCAGAAGAGCATTAATTTGTTGATCACAACGGTGTCAGCCGTTTGGGCTAAATGTGTGCTGGATACCTAACCGGGAAAATAATTTTAGGTGCTAAGAGCAGGAGGTGCGATCCGCTAATACAACTGCACCAACACACCGTTGCATTCAGGCTGGTCGCCCGGGGTGAGGTCTTCAAAGCAGTGGATCTGACCGCACTCTCAATGAAAAGATTCACGCAAACGTGCGGTCCATGAAAGCAGGCTTATTTAAAAGGTAAGGGTAATATGTGTAAAAGTGTGTTTGACGAGGGCATAAATTTCCTAATTTATATGGGCATAGCAAGACATTTACATCCGGTACAGTGTGGTACTCCGCCATAAAACGTGCCAGTGAATATCTGCTTCTTTTTCGGCTGACCAAACCAGGTGATTAGGTAAAAAGGTGCTGGCTATGCAGTTGAGCACCATCCGGTTGATCTACCCAAAGAGAATTTGCAGGAGCTACACTGATTGTGGTCCCGGCGGCTTTGCGTTTGCCGCGAGCATAAAACAGTCCAGTGCCTGCGGCATCGTCAGGCCAACTCCAATTACATGGAGCGCAGTGTTTGGGATGCCACAAAGTTTGTATATAAGGGCACTAAGCAAATGGTAGCGCGAGCAAACCGCACTGAGAAGCTAGATAGTTAGGAAATGGAACGATATGCCCCAGCTGCATATCCGAAACGGGCTCGGACATGTTATTAAAAAGAAAGAAGCAATGGATTTTTAGGGGCCATCTATGGAAAGATAATCGCCAGTGAAACGATTCAGAGGAGCAAACAAAACAAAATGAAATTCGGCAAGTATTTATCCACATTTCTACAAACAAATGCATGAAAATTGTGCATCTATATGTGTGCACTAAGGGGGGAGGTCTCCGAGTGCAATGGTTTATTTGAGAAATGACAATTAAAAAAATTGGGTGAGGAGATTGCTGGGATGCAAATCATAAATGAGCGAAAGTTATGATGCGAACAGGAGAGGAACTTGTCCATGGATAAATTTGTGCACGAACGCAGTAAGCAACTGTAGAGAATTTTGTCCTGATCGCAGTCGAGTCAGGGGTAATCTTAAACAGTATTATCTGCTATCAAGTGGATACGGGGGACTACCAGCGTCGTGTGTGACGTTTGTAGTAGATTGGAAATTATTACGGCAAAGTTTGAAGAAAAATGCATTTTTAATTTGACTGGACTAGGCCATAGTCTTACACCGTTACTCGCTGCAAGTTGTTCTCGCTGTTGTTTTTTGCAATTTATGGTGTCGTTGTAGTATTTTTGGCATAATTAGAACCGTTTCCCTAGTTGAAAATATCCCCTAAATTTTTTTGACCACTAACATCTGACCTCATCTCTCGCTGACCTTTCTGTCAATTTTTGCTTCAAGCCTCGACCGTCACATATTCAACGCCCGCCTGGGCCTATTTTAAAGATTCTTATGCTGCCAACCACAAATTCTATCCCTCTTTCGATCTACTTTTAATAGCAATTCTGGCAGTTAGCCAGTCTATTTATCTTCTTACCTTTACGCTCCCGCAATTCGTGACACCATCCCGTTGTCTGTTGCCAAACGCTTATAGCCTATCATAGCCATTTCAGACGTCCTTGACTTTCTACAACCGGTAAGAGGCCTTCACAAGCTGAACCAATGCGACGTCAGCGTCGCACCGTAGCTCTAAGAAAACCCTTGAAGCCCCTGATTCCCACTAAAACATGCGCAGTACCGCTTACTGACATATTTAGTAATTCTGGTCCCAAAGCTCTTGATGCCTCCAAAAGACTAAGGGACCTAGAAACCAAAGTCCACCAATCGAGGACCTGTCATTGAAATAGTCCCCATTAGTCAGCCTAATTGACTCTTCCAATGACAACAATGCCAGGAATCTAGCTGCCGCAGGGCGCTTTTTTGACTCCGTAACTAAGGAAGCTCACGAACGTATTGCGAATGCAAAGAACGCCGTTGTCTTTAATGTACCCGACCGCCTCCCACTGCCACTAGCTCAATCTACCATTCTCAATGCTTGTAGCATGACGCACCACTCCTGTCTTTGTTCTAGGCCCTGCAAAATATCCTCCAGGAATAACTGTCCGATTTTATTTCAATTTTGTGATGAACTTTCTGCTAAGTTTATAGCAAACAAAGCGAACATTGCTAACTATACGCTTTATAAAAATATCAAGGTCTTTACGGATAAAACTCCGTTCCAGAGAGATATATAACGGTCACCAAAGTTTACCGCAGCTTTTCAAGTTGATTAAAAGTCGGTTGTAATCGGGCGCTACCCCTATGACCACTGGGCCGGCAGTTCAGGTTGGACCAAATCCCGAGCCTACTGCCAAGGTCTCCATCGCCCCACGCCTCCGGCCATCCCGTGCCCGGTGAACACCACCGGGACCGAGATACAAAACCCATCAAAAACTACACCTTCAAGCAATTTGCATGACCGACCTCTCCCCTCCTTACGCCGCTCAATTTCCTGCCCAATCTCTTCACTCCAGAAATCCGTTACTAGTCTGCCTGAGAATAAATCTAATGCTGGCAGTAGCACCCTACCTTCGTGTGTATCTGCTGCAAAAGTGCTGATCCCTCGACATCATCTCCTTTGGTCGCAACCAATACCGGTAGATCTAGATGAAACTCAGGCCCTTTTGCCCTTTCAACCAACCCGCAAACGTGCTCATCGTAATCTACCAATTCTGGTACCCCAAGATAAAAGCACTGACGGTGTATCCACATAGATGACTGCCGTCTCACCGATGTCTCCTCAGGCTAATCTCAATCGCTTGGCATATACCCCATCCCAGGTGCGCCCTCTAGCACTTCCTCGTCCTCCCGTCAAACAACAGCATGATACCCAGCCAAAATCAGTTGAATTTCGCAGGAAGCCCATACCAGTGACCTGTTCAACTACCCACAAAACCCTGCACCTCATTAGCCATCCTGTTAATTCAGTAGGTCAAACTGTCTATAAACCTGGACTGTCTGGCACTCTCAGCAAACTCAACTCGAGCAAGCCATTCCGGCATGTGCTCTGCCAAACCGGAAGGTCCACAAACTCCCGAGGGTCTACTAACCAGCACCTACAATCACGAGTTGATTGGCCCACTGTATTCATGCCTCCACCATCCTTCGGTAACACAATTGCCACATTCGAGCACGATACAAATGCCCCTCCGTATTTAGGGCCTGCCGCTTATCCTCCCTACTTCCATCCGTTTGCCAGTCAACCCTATTCAGATGCATTTCCGCCACTCCAGTGCCCCTTTCCTACTACTGCACGCCAAACTCCTCACGCCAACTAATAATATCCTCTTAATTTTGCACGATTTACCCGTGGATCCTCCCACGCTATCTGGCAAACTTCAGATAACTGTATTTTGCCCACTGAGCCACAACATATCGTGAGACCCCTTTACCAACCCACTCATGTCCAGTGCTTACCCCAGTTGCTTCAGCTAGAAAGCATTGCTCTCCTGTCTCCCGCGAATTCCAAAAGTAACACGTATCCCCAAAAATTCGTGCACATACCTGCTAACCAGCTTTTTCTCCGGCATTTCCCAAAGCCCCCTCCCCACTAACCCCCTAGATTGCCAGTTCCGCCGTGAAAAGGTAAGAATTTGGCCACCTAACACAGTCCCACCGCCACTGATACCACCCCCCCACACTGGCATCCTCTGACAACCGGCTCATCAACTCCCAAGTTTCTTCTATCACCTTGGTCTTCAGCTCACAAATCTGTTGATGAAGACAGTCCCCCGCCTGTCAGCATACCTAACTCTACTGAACTTACTCCCTTATCACTTCTAATGTACCCCTTGTTTATTTGAACCCCATCGAATCCACCTCTTGGATATCACGTGGACTTAAATATTCAAGTGAAATTTCCGCACCCCTCCTGAACTCCCGCTTACTGACTCATAACGTAAGGGAACTGAGGCTGTTAGCAGCTGAAAACTCTCACGTTAATATTTTGGTAACAGAGAATTGGCTGACAGACCACAGTTCCACTCCGTCTTTTTCACTGCCCGGTTATACGCTCTTCCAAACTAATAGATCAAATCGTAGAGGAGGTGAATGCCTAGCCTACTTGAAGCAGCCAAACAAAGCTTCCGTCCTCCATCACCCACTTCTTGATTCTATTCATAATTCCATTCGGCTTCTGGTACAATTACCCGAGCCCCCAATCCACATAAGATGTGTATACCGACCATCAAAGTTGGAATAGTTCTGATAATTATCGTCTCACCCAGGCCTTCATTCATCTATTTAGTCTCTCCCTCAGCCGTAAGTAATTTCAGGCGAATGAAATGCCCCTGAAATTCGTTGGTTTTCTCTATCCGCTCCACCTGCACTAATCAACTTTGTTTCTGAAAGGCACGCCGAAGGATGTGACCACGCCCAAAATGTTGCATAATATTTTACACCCAGATTTTACGCACAGCACATATGATGTTAAGGTTTCAGTGCTAAAACCGTTCCCTGGGAATAAACAAAAGATTGTAACGTGTAGCTTCCCTATCCCTAACAAACCTTCCTCACCTATGTGTACCCACCATACCGTCTCTTCCTATATGTCGATGCATTGGGACAAAATCCCTGACGCCTTGCGTACCCTTGATTGGTCTGGCCTCTTTTCATCGCATGACCCGCAGAATGCGGCAGACGTAATTCACACAAACCTTCTTTTTATTATTAATCGTCTGTCCACTCCGACCACTCAACATAAACCCAAGAAGCCTGGTAGGGCTTCTCGGCTCCAGACGAAACATCTGAATGCTCAAGAACTTTTCAACAAACCGGGAGACTTCCCAATCTAAGTGCAAGTAAACCGCTCTCAACAAGAATTTCTTATGGAGTCCGAACTAAAGTTAAAAAGGCAGGAAACGCTAGCTCTTGGGTAGCCTAACCCTGTTCGGAAGACTTTCCACATTATCAAAGCTTGCTCGCAGCCCAAATCGTCAACTATTTCGAACTTTATCATATTTAATAGTCCCCTGTAGACATCGCAGAAGCATTCAATACATATTTCTCTTCTATTCTCATTAATGACAATCGGACACACTGAAATCCACCCCATGTTAACTTGGGTTAGATTATTCTCCATCTTCGACGTTGCTAGCATCATCAATGTAATGAAATATGCCAGGCCATCCCACAGGCCTGGCCATGATGGCCTCCCACCAGTCCTGTTTCGCACCGATGGTCCAGATCTTCCACTGCTCCTTCTAAATCTGTTCTCACTCTCCATGTCGGGTGCTAATTTTCCGTCACAATGGCAAACCTCCATTATTGTTCCACACCACAAATCGGTTCTATGCATGAACCTGAAAACTTTCACCCCATTAACCACACTCCAGCTCTATCCAGGCTTATGGAAAAGATTGTTGAAGAACAACCGGTTAACTTCCTTACTACTCACATTCTTATCAACCCCTCCCAACACGGCCTTCTCAGGGGCCGATCTTGTTGACGCCAGGTGAACTTCCTGAACCTGGTTACCCAGAGTGCTGACTCCCACCAGTTGATGCTCATAATCTGTACGGACACGTTAAAAGCGTTTGACCGCGTTTCCCATCCCGACTCTTGGCCAGAATTAGGACTCATGGAAAAAGAAGTCCCCAATTATCTTGGCTATCATCCTACCCTTCCGATCGCTTTCAGGCAGTCAATATTAAGGGTTATTTTTCCCAGCCCCCTGGTATTACCAGTAGGGTCATTCAGGGGAGCGTCCCAGGTATTTTCCTTTTCCTGCTATACATAAACGATATATCTTTAAAATTATTGGTCTTGGCACACCGTTCCTGTTTGCCGATGATATCAAAATAGCCTACTCATTTGAGGCTGCTTCATTTAGCTCCACTCTTGAATTCATTAATGAAGACCTAGAGTCTCTTAATAACTGGTGTTCCAAGTGGCTTATGAAGTCTTCTGCAGACGAAAGTTCTGTGATAACATAAATGTCATGTTCCTCCGGGCGCCCTCTAAATAAACGGCATGCCAACTATTGTATCACACACAGTTAAGGACTTAGGGTTACAATAATCATACTCTTTCAACTTCCATGAACAAGCCCACCACCAGACCGCCTTAGTTAAGAGAACGGCCACAATGATCTTAAGGGCATTCCGCGCCCAAGACTGGAGAATTATTACCTTGAAGTCCCATGCTAGGCCCCACCTAGAGTACTGCCCCATTGTCTATACGCATATGCGTAAAGTCGATCGAATTGAAATCAAGAATGTGCAGCGTTCATTCACTAGAAATCTCTTATGTCCTTGATCTAGCCTAAACAACAGGGCCAGATTCGAGCTGCTTGGACCTAATAATAATAATACTCTATACTTCTCGACTTGCGAGAGGCGTGCGCAAGGCAAGATGAAATTTTTTACAGGGATGATGCTCAGGAAATGCAGATGATAGAAGTCGAATGGAATAAGCAGATGGAACCAACATCGAGTTATTGTAGAACCTCGCTGGAAAGTGCAACGTGATGCTGCAAAGCAATGGGGAAATTACAAGTGTGCCGGCGAAAAGCAAGAAATAGAAAAACTTAATTTTCAAAACCAAAGAGAGTTTCCTGGAACTGTTTGCATGCAGCGGACAACGAGTCATTTCGTGTTTAAGTGCACTAAGTGTGCTCATTTCTGTTGCACAACATGGACCGAGCCCAACGGTGGATATCGATATATGGCCAGAGACACCAAACCTCGGAAGCATTACGTAGTGGACGAAAACGTTAAGCTGAAGAGAAGACAAGCAATGGTAACGCGGTAATTTGATAATAAATGGTGAAAACCAGGCGGGTTGTCAGACAAATTGGATGAGACACGTAGTTGACAACGAATGGCCAAAAATGCTAAGAGCGGAGGAAGGTTGTCTCTAACTATCTGGAGGAAATTTGTGAAGCTTCGGATATGGAACTACAAGGGTAGTAATTATACTTATATACGGATGGCGGTAAGCTGTACCGGGAGGCGCGTCAGATGAGAGAAATTATGTGCATGAACACTTCTTAAATACACTAGGCAAGGATGTCCTCTATGCTGTCATTTACGTTGTTGAATCTTTTGATCTTGGTCAGCAGTACTAGTGGGGAATATGAGGTGCGCAAGCCGTTCCGGAGACAGCAGCAATCGCGGGTTTGCTCGATCGCAAAGATGCGAGTTGAGATGTCCAGTGCGGTAATCCGCGTAGTTTCCGTTGACGGGGCCAGAACTCGACAGCCAGTTCCAGCTAACGGGTTCCTAACAGGACCAATGAGGTACCAGATTTGGAATCGCCATTACGAGGACGGAAGCGTTAGCAGCGCGTCTGCTGCGGATGCGAGATCTGAAAGGCAAGCGAGAAGTAGTCTGGCTTGGGTGCCAGCTTGGGGTTATAGTGATAATTGGATCGCGACAAAATACCTGCAACATAGTGCATCTATTTCATAAAATGTGGTAACTAGGGTGAGCTATGTTAGCAGTTTTAGACGCAGTTGAAGGTTAGGGGCCAGCAAGAACGACCTTTCTAGCCCTGCCGAGCCAGTAAAGAGGATAAGATGAAATGAAGAGCAGGGAGTACACAGGCAGGTGTTTAAAATTACAGGATGTGATGAGAGCATGGATCTATCAATAAGCACGTTGACGTTTTTGTAAGCCCACATTAGGGAAATTTCGAGAGTTAGTTGCCCAAGCCACTGTTGAAGTGGGTACCTCACTACATGGGAGGTCAAAGAATGCATTAGCGTGGATGTGCAAGAAAGTGAGGAAGTAAGATGTGAAGCCGAATCCCATGAATCCTACAGCATGATCGAGGTGCAGAATCGGTCAGGAACTAGAATTCTATCCCATGTTCGTAAGCCTCATCCAGTCCAGTGTTAGCTTGTGTCAAGTCAATCAGAAGCAAGGCATGAACTAACTTTGCCGGCAGGGCTATGAACTAAGCTAAATTTAGGCACGACTGCAGAGGACGCGGGAGCTCGTTCCACAGTTTGCAGTAAGCAACTGTAGAGAATTTTGTCCTGATCGCAGTCGAGTCAGGGGTAATCTTAAACAGTATTATCTGCTATCAAGTGGATACGGGGGACTACCAGCGTCGTGTGTGACGTTTGTAGTAGATTGGAAATTATTACGGCAAAGTTTGAAGAAAAATGCATTTTTAATTTGACTGGACAAGGCCACAGTAGTTGAAGTCCAAGCAGCTCGAATCTGGCCCTGTTGTTTAGGCTAGATCAAGGACATAAGAGATTTCTAGTGAATGAACGCTGCACATTCTTGATTTCAATTCGATCGACTTTACGCATATGCGTATAGACAATGGGGCAGTACTCTAGGTGGGGCCTAGCATGGGACTTCAAGGTAATAATTCTCCAGTCTTGGGCGCGGAATGCCCTTAAGATCATTGTGGCCGTTCTCTTAACTAAGGCGGTCTGGTGGTGGGCTTGTTCATGGAAGTTGAAAGAGTATGATTATTGTAACCCTAAGTCCTTAACTGTGTGTGATACAATAGTTGGCATGCCGTTTATTTAGAGGGCGCCCGGAGGAACATGACATTTATGTTATCACAGAACTTTCGTCTGCAGAAGACTTCATAAGCCACTTGGAACACCAGTTATTAAGAGACTCTAGGTCTTCATTAATGAATTCAAGAGTGGAGCTAAATGAAGCAGCCTCAAATGAGTAGGCTATTTTGATATCATCGGCAAACAGGAACGGTGTGCCAAGACCAATAATTTTAAAGATATATCGTTTATGTATAGCAGGAAAAGGAAAATACCTGGGACGCTCCCCTGAATGACCCTACTGGTAATACCAGGGGGCTGGGAAAAATAACCCTTAATATTGACTGCCTGAAAGCGATCGGAAGGGTAGGATGATAGCCAAGATAATTGGGGACTTCTTTTTCCATGAGTCCTAATTCTGGCCAAGAGTCGGGGTGGGAAACGCGGTCAAACGCTTTTAACGTGTCCGTACAGATTATGAGCATCAACTAGTGGGAGTCAGCACTCTGGGTAACCAGGTTCAGGAAGTTCACCTGGCGTCAACAAGATCGGCCCCTGAGAAGGCCGTGTTGGGAGGGGTTGATAAGAATGTGAGTAGTAAGGAAGTTAACCGGTTGTTCTTCAACAATCTTTTCCATAAGCCTGGATAGAGCTGGAGTGTGGTTAATGGGGTGAAAGTTTTCAGGTTCATGCATAGAACCGATTTGTGGTGTGGAACAATAATGGAGGTTTGCCATTGTGACGGAAAATTAGCACCCGACATGGAGAGTGAGAACAGATTTAGAAGGAGCAGTGGAAGATCTGGACCATCGGTGCGAAACAGGACTGGTGGGAGGCCATCATGGCCAGGCCTGTGGGATGGCCTGGCATATTTCATTACATTGATGATGCTAGCAACGTCGAAGATGGAGAATAATCTAACCCAAGTTAACATGGGGTGGATTTCAGTGTGTCCGATTGTCATTAATGAGAATAGAAGAGAAATATGTATTGAATGCTTCTGCGATGTCTACAGGGGACTATTAAATATGATAAAGTTCGAAATAGTTGACGATTTGGGCTGCGAGCAAGCTTTGATAATGTGGAAAGTCTTCCGAACAGGGTTAGGCTACCCAAGAGCTAGCGTTTCCTGCCTTTTTAACTTTAGTTCGGACTCCATAAGAAATTCTTGTTGAGAGCGGTTTACTTGCACTTAGATTGGGAAGTCTCCCGGTTTGTTGAAAAGTTCTTGAGCATTCAGATGTTTCGTCTGGAGCCGAGAAGCCCTACCAGGCTTCTTGGGTTTATGTTGAGTGGTCGGAGTGGACAGACGATTAATAATAAAAAGAAGGTTTGTGTGAATTACGTCTGCCGCATTCTGCGGGTCATGCGATGAAAAGAGGCCAGACCAATCAAGGGTACGCAAGGCGTCAGGGATTTTGTCCCAATGCATCGACATATAGGAAGAGACGGTATGGTGGGTACACATAGGTGAAGAAGGTTTGTTAAGGAGGACGAGGCTGCACTTTGTCAAAAAACTTTATTATATTTGGACAGTTATTTTGCGGATTTCTTTTGGAGCTCAGAGCGCAGACATTGGTGTTGGGTCATACCACAATCTCTGAGTATGGTTGATTGAACTAGCGGACATGGGAAGCGGTCGAATGTATCAAAGACAACACTTCTCTTTGCACTCGCAAACCATTTGTGGGCTCCTTTGGTTACGAAAACAAAAATGCGCCCAGTTGCTGCAAGATTGCTGGCAGTAGTATCATTGGATTTTTCGATTAGGCTGGCTAGGTTAGTGACTTTGAGGACAAGTCTTTGATCCTCTAGACTTTGATTTCTAGCTGCTTTGGTCTTTTTGAGACATCTATATCTTTGGAAACCGAATTATTAAATATGTAAATAGGCGGGACTGAACACGTTATTGAGAATCAGGGTTCCTAGGCATTTTCTGGTTACGGCGGTGCGGCGCTGACGTTGCTCTGGTTAGGTTGAAGGCAAGGTATTTCTGTCGCAAGCCAAGAACGTTTGGAAGTGTTGAGGTGCCATAAAAGTTAGGTTATTTCTAACAAGCAGTGGGATGTTGTCAAGAAGAGCGTGTGTGTGGAGGCGAAAAACTAACTAGATAAGCCATTTGGTGAATTTGCTATTAAAAGCAAATCGATAGACTGGGACAATATGTGATTAACAGCAAATGCATTTAACTTAGGTCCTGGCTTAAGCCGAAATTATGGCAGACCAGGTTTGAAATAAATTTTGGCAGAATGGTCAGCGAGAATGGTCGTCAACGGTTATTGATCAATAAGGTTTAGGAAGGTTTTCAACAGAAAAATCGTCTTAATTCCGCCAAAAATGCTGCAGTAGAATCATAAAATACCGAAAACAATAAATAAAAACAAATAACAGCAAAGCGCATTTTGCCGAAACGCTTTTAAATATTCAGAGGCATGTAAAGTTCATCTATTTTAAAGCCATTTGCTGGTTTTTTCTGCTGACTGGTGTGCTAGATATAATCTACTCACGAAACGCTTCCCAAATGCAATTTCTGTGATCTGCCTCACGAAAAGCTGCAGGACAGAATGGTTTCAGTGACTAATTACTCAGATATGCAGTATTGCCCGAAAATCCGATCTGCATCATTTTTTATCAAAATATTTATGCGGACGCTGTCACGACCCCCGGTAAAACCGCTCAGACGCAGCCGAAGCTGTTGTCTAAAGCATCCCTCCGTGTGTCATGGCTCTTGCAACGGTCGTATTAAATCACTAAACTCACGATACCCCAGATAAAGGGTCATTCTGAATCCAAAATCCTAACACACTGCCTCCAAACATCTGGAGTTTCTGGCCCTATTCTTGGCATTCGCAGGTTGTAATTTCGCAAGTGCTCCAATTGGTCGTTTGTTAGAAATTTTTATCTATATTCGTTAACTGTCATTAGGATCATTGTTGTTTTAACTGGCTTTACATTGATGGTGCATTTTACGTTATTTCGCAAACCTCAGCTTGGTGCAGCAAATTGATAGGAACTGAAGAAATATAAATCTAACAGTAGGGAATTTGATAGGACTCGCCGTCGATGAACCGCTCAAATCGGAAAACTGGGTTGTAGATGAAAACAATTTGGGGTAGAAGTTTTGGAGCGACAAGAAGGCCTTGTTTTACTGGAGCAAGCCAGAAAATGAATTCGTGCTTGAAAAGATCTTTAAATGGCACGGAGCTAAAGGAGTGTCGTGAAAAGCGAGAACGGATTAGTGCCAGCACTTAACGGTGCAAAACAAGTCCAGTGCTTGATGCCAACTGAGCGCAAGACAGAATCTAATGAATTTTTTGTCAGGTGACCATAGAACTTGAGTTCGGTCAAGCTGACTGAACCTACACCGCTACAGTCTCGCTGCCGTCCCGAATTCCCTTGGCCACTGTGGTGGGTCTGACTTCAACTTCACTGAGAGACGGAAAGCAAATTTACAGAGAAAACGTGCGGATATGAAAAAAGAGGTAAGTGTATATAATGCGGGTTTGAATTTGCGCAGAATGACAGCGTTTGGACCACGCAGGAATTGCAGCAGGTCAGCCCAGAACATAATCAGGGAAGTGATATAGAGTAACATGCGGTTGGACATCAGGTGCTGTAGCCTTTATCAATACCTTGGTGTGCGGAAATTAAGGCAGGTTCTTCTTGTTATCACATGAAATACCTGCCAAATGTATTTCTATTCATTCCCACTCTACGAATTCGGACGAGTTGAGACGTTGACACGAGCTTCGTGAATCACTTTCATCACTTTGCTGACCTGTGAGTGCGGAAATGCAAAGGAGAAGCATATTGGAGATTGTTCCGTCAGCTGTATATATGGACGGAGACAAAACGATAGAAGTCACAAAACACCGATGGAAAAATCCCTAGATTGCTTAATATGGTGCCTTAAAACCCTTAAGCAGTGAAGAAGTATAACCACTGAGCCAACAGTGACAATTCCAGACTGCACAGGGAGATATCAGTGTGCGGATGAAGTGGCACGTCCGACTTAAGCAGGCGAAATTTACTAGGAGGCGACTCATAAAAAGAAATTTCATGACATGATGATAGATTGTTTAATATGAGATGACGTAAATTTCACGCGAATTAAAAATATATATGCATTTGCTTGCATGAGTAGACATGTTTTTCCCCTATCAACTGTATATTGTTCTCTGCAGCCAGTCATTATATCGGTCCTTACCTGTAGTAGGGCACCAATGGCCTGCTGGCTTACCATCAAGTCCGTTCTTCACAAGGCGAATATTCAAAGTAGAAACTTTGCTAAATAGAATTTAGCAAATAACTTTGCTCCTTCTGAATTTTAATCTTCGGATACTAACTTTGGATCATTGTTGCCCGTCTTGAGTTTTCCCTGACTTTTCTTCATAAAAAGCAAAACCTGTCGGCGAATATAACAAGATTCACACAAGACATCGAACCTCACGTACCGCTGCAACAAGGATGTTTGGCGTTACATCCTGCTCGGTGGCTCTCGTGTTCCACATAGACAGTTGGACGTCCACCAAACTTGAAATTAATGTCACGGCCATCCAAAATCAAGTTCAGTAACTGAAAGAAATCGTGCCGCCGTTACCTCCAGTTCTCAAATTTCAGGGGCAGGAGATAACCCCAGTCCTCAAAATCTAGCAAAACTTGCCGGTATTTAGAACCCATTTACACAGGGCATCGTAAAGGCACTGTTGCCGATGTAAACGCCATAGTGTTCAACGTTCTAGATCGCTTACAGCTCAAAACCTTTAAACTCCGCATTCTAGATGCCCGCAACATGCCCGTTTACCGTTGTTGTTGTTACTGGCTGCAGGAAACATGGCGACGCCTAGACTGCTCTTTGCTCTTTCGATTTCCTGATGAGCTGACTGCTAAGCACTTTATTAACAAATGGCAAATAATTTCACGAGTTACGCATTTCATGAACATTAAATTGTTTGCCGAGGGAACACGCAGCCGACGGGAGGAAAATTGACTTTTGATAACTTAATTGGCAGAGACTAAAGGTCCAGTCTCACCGAACGCAAGCGGGCGATCCAGTGTAGATTCAAACGCATCTGATGGCAAACGATTATCCACTAGTATGACTAGCAGTAACGCCAGTGCTGTGGATTCCTCTGCACGTTTTCCTTCCGCAGAAGGCAGACTCCATTATGTCTGTCGTGCTCTGCACATTTTTCCTGCGACTTTAAGTGTTCCAAGTGCGCTGAAGTATTCAACAATAGGGACGCATTTGTAAGTCATTTTCGTGCACATCATCCGTGTGGCTATTTGACCGTATGCTGCTATCGTTGTTTTGGTGCTTGTAAGCGTCTTTCCCACAATCCGAAGGAATTTCGTAGGCATGCTTCTGGCTGCCCGAGTGCACAACGGATGATTTTGCTCACGTACGCCTCATCCGTGACTCGCGCAAGTGGAGAGTCACAAAGAGGTCTAACATCTAACACAAGGAGTAAAAGTCCTCGAAACCCCTTGCTTTTGATCATACTGTAGTGTCGGGACAATCTGAGCGTTGGGCTTGCTTGCCATCCGATTTGTTCAACCTCGCCAGAAAGCCCCATGGAGTCACCAGCTGAACGCATTAAGGGTGAACGCGAACCAAAGGGCCCAGCACCTGTGAGAACTCCAACTGTCCCCTTATCTAGCCCTAATTCTTCGATGATGTTTCCAACTTATGGTACCGCCAAGGAACCAGTGTACATTGCGTGCCATTTCTGTTCACAAGAGATTTGTAGCGCCCATGAACCTCGGAATCATAGAATTATGGATGTATGGCAAATCGCCCTCCCATGCTTCGGTCATGGATTGTCATGCTGCAGGCGCCGCGATCTGTATTGCACATGGAAACATCTCCGGACCCATCTACTGAGACACCATTTGGCAACTTGGATCACTATGAGAAGAAGACTATGGGTCAGGCGAAATTTAGGTATTCAACTGTGTTGATGTGACAATGCCCTTCCACACTCAATTCCGGCTGTGGCTTCTCACAGTCTCGTTCTTAACACGACCAAACTATTGTCCGTCTAATGCGGATGAAACAACTGAAATCAACACGAGCCAACTTAGTCAACCTAATGAGGTTGGTAGCACCCTGGATCCGGTGGAGAACTGATAGAACGCAGCGAATCCCTCAGATCCTACGGAATTATTGACCAGGTTCACCTTCTGCAGCTCCACTTGATCCACCAGTGATTCCCGTGCATTAGCGACTAGCTTTTGATGAGTATTCCACCCTAATCCTGGATCACATCTTCCTCGCTCGGTGGTTGTTTACAGGCATCACCTATTCGCTCAGCTTCTAGAGTTGGATTACTACCTGAACAGTGCAGGCGAAAGCCAGCCCAAACATTTATCCGTCCCTCGGATTTTCTCGAACGAGTTACCTTAGTAGAGTTTAGTGCACCACTAGCATGCAAAACATAGGTCGATTTAAAAGCGTCCAACTATCTCGATTCCTCCCAGCCACAAAACAAATGGTTGCACCCCATGACTTCTGGACTTGCCTCCATCTCTGAAAGCAAGACAGACGGTGACGAAAACGGCGACATCCCGCCTAGTCACGTAAAAGACCTGGCAAACCAACCGACACCAAACCATTGAATGAGACTTCCTAAACAATGCCCCGCCTCATAACATCGACCTTACAAGGCAGCCCCACCAACCCTCTTTATGCAAACCAAACTCAGTCTACCGACACCCTGGTCTCACTACCTGCAGCTTTAATATCAACCGTTAGTCGACATACGGAGTAGGTCTTCCCACGTAACTCCCAACTCCACGTGTGCACCGCCCATCTGGACTCCAAATGGAAGCTCGCCATACTCTTTTCAGATTCCGATAAATGGAGTTGCAAGTAGGTTTCCTGAAGGTCAGTCAATGTGGTGAAATCCCAACGACGTTTACAAACCTCATAAATTTGGTCCATCAAGACACCAAATACACCGCAGGTGGCCTTAAACTCTGAGAATTGCTTCACTGGCCCTTCAAAATTAGCCAGGTCCATCAATCCGCCGCTGCAATACTTGATGAAAATCTCTCTTCCCCTGCCGTCAAGCCGCTCCAGAATGATGGGTTAACTACTGCTTCTTGTCAGCCCAACCCTCCTCAAATGCGGTAGGCAACTTCAGTATCCCTGGGTCGCTCACTATAAATTGTGGCCCGTACTCTTCACACATTCACCACCATACCGAAATTGATAACCGTGACTATCTTCTCACTCGTTGCAACACCTCCATAATTCCAAAGACAAACCACCGCCACCCCTTATGAGTCGTTAACGTTAGCGTTAGCTAAAGCCGCCACTGATCCACCCCATCCGGAAAATTCGGGCTCCACGTTCCGTAAAATCCCCCCACCTAGACACCTGCTTCTCACCCACAACTGCTTTTCATCATTCACTTTGCTCCTTTATCCTAAGCAGTTCCCCCACATGGCCGGTATTTTGAAGGGTTATATTGCAACCCCCCAAAGTGGTTCTAACACCATGGCCTCCCCGTACTACGAGAATCTTCCTTCCTGGTACCAATGTTTCTTGTACTAAACAAGACAATCTCTGAACTGCGTTACAGCCAACATCCATTATTCCTGGCTTGCCTCACAATGACTTTTCAGCCCATTTCATATTCCACACTCCTGATGATATTAACTACAATTATCCCTATTCACGTGCTAACACTAACCAACCATTTTCGTCGTTATTAAAAGACGCTCACTCAACACCAATATGTTGCAGGCGCTGCACCTGTCAGGTTATACGCGCATATATGATTTGGTTCTTATCACTGAGTTTTGGCTGACCGAAAGTACTTCAAAAGAGACATTGTTGCAGTGAGTTAAAATGCTTTTAGGAAAAACTGGATAAATCAGCTCGTGATAGGCTATCTCGCGCAAGCAAAAGACACTCTGTCAGCCTCATGGCGCAACCACCTGTTTTTTAATAATCTAAAAGATTCGCTTTGGCTGACTGTGGCCAATAGGCGTCAAGATTTGCTGGCATATACAGTGAACCTGGTGAGCAGCAATCGGAAACGGGGCCACTAATTGTTGCACCTGACGCGGCCGCCGACCCTCCAAGTTCTATGCCATTTGCGGGCTACTTCAATGCGCTCGAGATTCGTTAGCTTTTCTTCTCTTCCCCAAAATACTTTCCCGCGGATTTTCCAGTGTAAGACGTGTTGGGTAGACACAACATGTTCCGTTACTCTCAAGGGCGAAAAATACATCCGATGCGTGCCCTACTAAGCGCCAATCCTCTGCTCAATGCGGACTACTTTTCCGTTCTTCATATCTTCGATCATTAGTTTGCCGTAGTTCGTCATCGTTGTTGTTCTTCCCCCCGCATTTCCGAAATGTTTTGATGAATAACTTTGTTGAAGGATCCATGGTAAAACGACCGACTTTCTTCTTCATTTCAGTTTTAATTCTGAGCATCTACTGACTGTTGATACTCTTCCGTTCAGCCATTTCGGTCCAATTTGACAACGTACCGATCCGTACTCGTTGCTTTTGAAAGCTTACTTCATTAAATTTAAAAATTGATATCAATTTCACAGACTTGTTTCAGGCGATTGCTGCGAAAAATCTCGTCCCCCGCAGCCATCCTAAAAATGATCCCGGAGCCCGCGGGGTACGCCATTGGTGCGTATACACAAATGTTCATTATTAAATGCCATCTTTATTTCTCAGTTCTTCTCCAACGTTGCATTTACTTCTGACCCCCGTAACATTTGATCATTCATCCAAGCATACCCCTGAAAGTATTCCAGAAGTCTACCAATATGTTTCGAGTACACGTTTATGGTAAGCTATTCAGTTGCATCATCTGGAGAGCGTAAGTGGGATGATGTGGTCAAAATACGGCTAGCCGATTAGTAAGAACGGACGGAGTATACGGATACAGCGGTATCTTGTGAATGGGCAAGATGATTTAACCGTTAACTGGTATTTGTGCATTGGTCACGTGCTGAAAAGACCGGAAAGCATATGATTGTTCATTGCGATGCCTGTAGCAGAAGGTGACGAAGAAAAGTGAAAGTAGAGCCGGACTCATCCAGTGAGGCATCGGGTAGCGTCCTCAATTTCAACATATTTGTGATCGGTACTTATGTCAGGTACTGCTTCTTATCCCATCAAATACCTGCCAAATGTAATTCTCTTCTTTGTCATCTTACGATTTGGGACGAGTTGAGACGATGGTACCAGCTCCGTGAATTCTTTTGATCACTTCGCCCAACTGAAAGTGCGGAAAGGCAAAGGGAAGCATCTTAGAAATTGTTTTGTCAGTGTTATATGTGGGCGGAGAGAAAAACGATACACGGCACTTAACACCGATGGAACAATACCTAGACATCTTACTATTTTATCTCAAAACCATTAAGATTTGTTGACGTATGACCTTTGCGCCCGGATTGACAGTGTCAAACTTCATGTGAAAATACTGTTTTGCGCATGAAGTGGCAAATTCAACTTAAGCAGGCAATATAAGTAAGTGAATCAAATATAAAGAAGATGACCCGATGAGCGATAACTTAATGAGATTACCTGAATTTCAAGTGAATTAAAATTATACGTGCAAATGTTTGCATGCGTAGACATTTTCTCGCAAACAAAAAAAATTAAGAGATCTGCTTTTGTTTCACACTGGCCTACTGGCGTCGGATATATTATTCGACGCATGCCATATCAATCGTCGTTCTACTCCTCAGTACTGACTAGGGTTCTCTTCTTCGTGTCGTTGAACAATGGTTTGCCGCAGTTTTTCATCATTGTTCTTCGTCCCTTCGCATTTCGGAAACGTTTTAATGATTTTCCTGGTTGCAGGATCCTCGGTAAAATGGCCGACTTTTTTCCTCATCTTAATTTTGATACTAGGCACTCATGGGCTGTTAATGCCGTTCTCTCCGGCTGTTTCCGTCTATTTTGACAACCTCTCACTCCGTACTCATTGCATTGAAGGCTTCCTTCATTGGAATTCAACGTTCCCATCAATTTTACAGACCCGTTTAATGCGACTACTGCGGACAAATCTCGAAACCCGCTAACATCCTACAACTGAACCTTGAGCCCTCGGTGCACTAATTTGTGGGTGTAAACAACTTGTTCCTCATAGAAAATCTTTTTTATTTCTCCTTCTTTTGTCCCCACCCGTGTACTTTTTTCATGCAACTAGTTATACACTTGGAACATTTGATCACGCAACCAAGTATGCCTCTCAAATTATATAAGAGGCATACCAATTTATTCATATGTTTATGTTTATGATAAGCTGTTTAGTCATAGGAGGTAGAACACTGAAATACGATGACCGGATCAGCAGCGCACGGCTAGCCGAGTGGTAAGAGCAGGTAGAGAATGAAGACAGCGATATTTTTGAGGCAGAGCAGGAAAAACGAGCCCTGGGGAATGAAACTTTTACAAGACATTACAGATAGTTGGGCAATAATGGAATCCGTTCGCTTGTATTCAGCTATCGGCGCCCAATCTGCGTGATTGATGAACCGAGACCGGTTTAGTCGTTAATTGCGTGATGAAAATATAAGGTTCTACCGCTATTTTTGCATTGGTCGCGTGCTGAAAAGACCGGATAGCACGTGATTGTTCATTGCCATGCCTGTAGCGGAAGGTGAGAAAGAAAAGTGAAAGTAGAGCAGACCTCATCCAGTTAGTATGGATGGCGAAGAACCGATGACGACCAGAATAACCTGAATTCGGAAGGAAAGGTGAGCAGAAGCTTGGAGGTAGATTGCTTCTGAACGAGATTTTGAAAATAGGCTTAACGCCTTTGCAGTCTTTTGAGCCAAAGAATCATGCTTGAGAACCATACAGCGCGGTTTGCATTTGAGTTCTGTAGACCATCTAAGCAGGCATTTGGTGATTTCCATTTGTATACTTTCAGAAGGAACTCTATCATATCTTAGCGCATATTTAGGGCCATGCTCTAGCAAGCGACAAACATGATATTCGTATACAGACTTACTGCAATATTAAAGGCAGAATGAGCGGAGTACCAGAATAAGACATAACCTAGCCACGACTGTCTTGAATGAAGGCATAGTATGGGAAGTTCAGTGAGCAGTGTTAGGTAAGACCAGGGTAGCGATGAAAATGTCACTGGGTTACCTACCAGCCATTTATGTCGGACGATACAAAGGTTTCTTTGAAGGCGAGAACCTAATTTGTATGATGGTGCATTTTGCTTGTTCATCGGGATGCGTTTCCGTATAACCTTACTTTGTTTATTTTCGCCACCAATAAATGCCATCCCTTTATTCGCGAGTTATCCCCCGTCTTCAATAGATTTTCTCAGTTTCGCTTCCCACTCTGCCTCATTTTTGGGATTGGAGGTGCTCTGTTACTTGGATTGGATTCCATAAACGATGATTTCACTTTTGGTTCAGCCATTTTCAGACACCTTTTGCCTCTTTGCCCTCTGTAACTGTTCCTGTCGCAGTTGTTTACACGCCGTCCCCCTGGATGTTGTCTCGCGTTTCTTTTGCTCACACGCATGGATGCCTTAATTTCCACGTCTTCCTGTCCACCTATTAATACACACCCAAATATTCGGACTCACTAACATCCACAGCCACCTCCTGGAAATGTTTGCATTGCAGTTTCCACATTCGTACCTTCCTGTCCTCTCTTCTATTTGCGCGACGGATCGCTTTCAAATCTGCAGCTTCCAGCAAAACCAGACCACCACTTGTCCCCCCTATTCTAGGCCTTCCGATTTCACCTGTGCCTTAACGATCACCTCTTGCCATGGATATTTCGGTTTTGACTTGCCTAAAATAATTCACACTCGGAAAGCCGATGTCTGGCTCTTCCAACTGAAACCACATCCACAATCTCTCCCCCACTTCCCGTGTACACCGGCGTTATGGAAACCGTGCTGGGTGTGTTCCGATCCACCTGTTCATTTGGCGCACCAAGGGAATGCAGCGGAATCAAAGTAGGTCCCTGGTGCCAAGGGGGAATATTATAACATCGAGATTTGGTTGCTGAACACAGTCAAACGTTTTGGTCCATCCAACATGAACAGCAATAGGCACACTGCCATTGTCAGTCCGTCTGGCGAGAAAATCTAAAATTTATGCTAAGACGCGTTGCAGAGGCGGAATCAAAGAAGACTGTTGCCGGAAAAGCAAATTGTCTATAAAGGGAAGGGTCATCCACAAACATACCTACTATTTTGCAGGTTGTAGGTTTGGTTGGTTCATCCGAAGTTAGATGCCTCATAAAAAGTAATTTCCTACAAAGTGCCATAACAGCTGATAACTTCCAATGATAAAGTACTTACCTCGGATTTGTTGGGACAGTAAAACTGGTGATGAGCAACAATGGTAAAGTCCATCTTCTACAGAGAATAACAAATCTGAAAAGATCATCTGGGCCTGGACATCAAAAGCTTTTAGTAAAAAACGTTTGGATGATTTTTGGAATCAAAAGAACTTTAGTTACGGATGAATAAATGAAGTGTTGTAGGGCAAATTTGCACAATAAATGTAGACAGCGAAGTGGCAGATGCGAAAATTTAAGAACTATTCATAAAGTAATTGTTCACTGTTTTGGATCATTATGAGCTCGTTTGACATTTCATGGGTCTTTTAATGATACCATAGGTGCGGTTCAAAATGAGGAGCTCAGAGTCATCAAGTGTTGGTTTGCAAACTATTTGCTGGCAGAAGCAAGTTGGTCGCGGAAAGAATGCATTGTCCTTCATATTGATGGGTTTGTAAGTACAAGGAGGGAGCACAAAAATGAATGCGGTCAGCTGCCAACCGAGCCTCCACCGAGAAGACGAGGTCAATGTAACCCATGCAACAAAACGTTCGCATTCCAATACTAATATGAATAAATACTCTTAAATTTCAGCTGGCCTTTAGGTCTAAACCCAATCGACTTTACCGTCTCCTGCTTACCATCGTCGAACGTCTGAATGAAATTTGTTCTCACTCAAGCCTTCCACAACACTACGCTTTTCTGTTTTCTGCCCTTCCGCGCTAGTACAAGGGCCTCTTTATTGCTCTGATTACACATTCTTTTGAAGTTCTCTGCATGTGCGCATACTCTGACGACTTTCAGCATTCGCTCCCACGAGGGCTGCTGCAGAGAATTTTTCTGCAGCACACGTTGTCAGGCATTGAGCAGTTACTTCCTGTTATTGATGCAAACTTATTACAGTGGCAAAAGCCTGTGAAAGGCGCGTAATAGGTGATATCTCCGCATTAGAGACTTAGTATGATCGACGAAAAAATAGATTCCCGGCGCATTTTGTTCTGCGCTCGGAACTCTTCCAAGGACGGTACGGTGCGTCGACTTACTGATTTTCCAGACTAATCCCGGTCATTGCACTGGGAGCTACCTTCTTGGCTTCATCTGCATCGCATGTTGTTGGAACAACCGTGGTTCAGTTTCCTTCCGTCTTTGGTACTATCTTCCGGTCAAACAGTTTCACTGACAGAACAAGTTGATTGCTTCCGCGCCCTTTTTGAGCCATTTTTCATTAATTAAATCCGGGTTACACTAAAAACGTCATCGAAACGGAGATTCCTGAGCCCAAGCGCGAACGCAGGTTGATTTGCCTATTTTCAATAATTGCTGATTTCCAGCCATTAGTATGATAAGAGCAGTGGAAGATGTGAGGCGGGTCCATAGTGCTAAGAGGATTTGCTTAAGTCTGCGACAGAAAATTCGACGATGAAATCCTCTGGGACAACCGACATGTTGTTCTCTAGTTCACTGTTTCCCCCCGACTGCTGTTTCCAAGTGCTGGTCGAATCCTCGCTTTTTGAAGTGGCGCGATTTCCATTTGGTGCTTCACGAGGCTGGGTTCCAAGTCAGCGATTCTACATGATTTGCACAAATAAATTTTCAGGTTCACACAAACTGTGTATTGCAAGCCTAGTAAGAGAACATCCAAAAGTGGGCATTAACGGAAAGCATCTGGCTGGTGGTGTGGTGTGAAACGTGTAACAATGCAGTGCGGGATCCACAACCCGTGCGACGAATGCAGCTGCTGCTGACATGACTCTGATGTTTCAGTCAGCCGAAAATTACGACCAATCTCTTTGGACTGGTCAGTGTCTATTTTCAGTGGAGCACTGAGTCCGGGTATCGTGCTGAACAGCGTTGCCTGGCAGGAGATTTTGAAGAATCGCAGTAGCTTATTTGTTGCTTGTGTCTGATACCGGGACGAGATAACCCTGCTGATCGAGCATTGTGAGGAATGCAACTCGATGATTCATTTCAACAATTGAGGCGGAGGGAAAGTGCATTAAGCGGTCTAAAAACCGCAATAAAAGTGAAAACAAGGCGGTTTACGCTGTGCCATCTGAATCCATCGGGAGGAAGAAGCATTGCACTGTAACAATGTTCGGAGATGAATCTCCCATCCCAGGACAAGTATGTGTCCGCTGGAGGCACGTTCTTACACGGCCAGGCATGGCTTTTGAAATGCAAGCAGTATCAGCAGATAGGAGTTGAGAATCGGTCCAGATTATTTGGGAAAGTCTCAGCTTATGCTTTTGACGGGCTATCAGAGCGCGGGCTGCGTTGACCGTTAGTTGTAATGTGTATATTGCCATTCATACACTTCAGGATTATTCAGGGTGATAGATTTATTCATTGGTTATTGCTAGTGTCCGATCTATGTCACGATCAACATTATGTGGCCGTAGGTCTGCATCTTGATCGCAACACTATCACATAGCGTTTGGTTTGTTGATGTGCGGCGCCGCAGTTATAGCTGAAAAGTATCTCGCCAGTAAACTTTTAATGACTGCGCTCAAAAAACTGGTGTTTGTGAGATGCGCTAGGGTTGGAAGTGACATATTCCAGAGTACGTTGACCATATCCCGTTTGGTCAACTCATTTCATTGTGGGCACTTGATTGCAGTTTGTTTTGCCGATGAAAGAGCTACGGATCTTGAGAGGCGAGACGGCTTTTCACTATGCGGACTCAGCAAATATTTTCCATGCTACTCGTGTTTCGGAAAATTGTGGCTCATTAGACGATATATATATATGCTCAACTCATTTCAGCATCCGTAGCATGATACATCGGAAAGTGAAACTGAAAATATCCAGGCAGAAGGAACAATAAGCACAAAGATTGAATGAAACACCATTTTTTTCTGAGGCTCAGTAGTTATTGCCCACTCGAAAAGGAGGGGAAAAAAGCCGATGCGCGGGATAGGCTCGGGCGTTTCGCAGTTGTCTCCAGATTCATTTACCTGATGTGAAAAAAATGTTGATTGGTGTATCTTCCATTGATCATTAAATGAATCATTTCAGTTTAGGCTGAGTTATAGATCGCAAAGCTCCTAACCCCCATCGAATCGGTGCCCTCGCATGCACCGCAGAATCTTCATAGGGATGCAGTGTAGACAACTGTCAATAGCCTTTTACGTTTTTTCTGTTTCTGTTGAGTGTTCCAACGAACTGTAAATATGGAACTGCCGCTGAACAGTTGTTTAGGCCTTTGGCTTGTTTTGCTTAAGGGCCCTTGGGTAAAGAGTAGAACTGTAGCTAATAGCATGGACAGCTCAACGATTGTCATTTCAAAGGTAGAAGCCAAAGACTGTCATTTAGCTTCCTCAGAGGACGTTGCGGACGCCTGAGCAATGTTGTTATAGGCAGCTGCAATTCAATCCCTCCGGCCAGCTGTGAATAGTGATCTTTGCTTATCTTCCCAACTGTTTCAATATTCCAACTTTCTCACTTCTACATCCAACGGCATTAGCCATTTTGGTCGACCCTGAGCTTTTCCAAGAGCTTCTGATTGATTCTTGTCGTCCAGCTTTAGAAAGACTAAAACCATATGCAAACGTAAACAGTTTAGTTATGGTAATAACGGCAGTGCAATTCTGCGTACTTCTGATGCAAATTTATTCGTCATCTAAGCCTTAGAGCTCTTGTGGACCATTCCTTTTGTTGGAACTTTAATCACATATTTTGAGAGCGGATCAGCTGGTGCAGGTTATCTATTGGCTAACGCTATCGTGTATTTAGCATCATCATCAGACACTCACAACACAGACTAAGGCACAGGGAAACAAATAACGTAGACACTTTGACGTTTTGCTTAATATCCCTTCATATTAGCAGCTGGAAGTGATCTGTGAAATTGGTGACAATCCAGTTGTTGTTCACTGATGAACGCCAGGCAAATTTGCCTTGTCCAGAAAGATTTCGACAAAAGATTGGCGGATTATTACAGTCCATAAGTCTGAGCTCAAGGCGTCGCTACAATGTGAAAACGTTTCCAGACCTCTCAAACCATGCGGCTGTTCCCGCGTATCTTGTGACTCAGGCTGTTTACTTATACCCATCAATATCGTATACAATTTAATGTGGCTAACCATTTAATCGGTCCATGCTTGACTGATATGAATTAGTATATTAGCCATCCGCGAATTGGTCGAATTAACGGAAGGGCTGATTTGCTTTTATAGACAAGGTAAAAGCAGCCTCAGATCTGTGGCATCGACGGGCCAAATCAGAGTACTCTGAGTTTAGTAGTTGAGGTGCCACAAAGTTTCTCTTGTGAGCACCAAGATAAGGGTGGCGAGAGCAAACCGTACAGAAAAGCAATGAAGTTAGAAAATGGAGCGACAAGCAACAGTTGCACATGAGAAATAGGGAAGAGAAAGAAACAAGGTACTTCAGAGACCATGTATGTATAGATAGTCACTATTGAGCGGATTTTGAGATGAAGCATAGAGATTTTCAAAAAAATCCGTATAACTTTGTATACGTTTCTGCAAACAAGTGCATGGGATTTGTGTATGCATATGTGTGCACTGAGAGCCGATTCCCCGTGGGATGGCTTGTTCGCAATTGGACAATTGAAAACAAATTTTTGGTTATGAGGTTGTTGACAGGCAGCTCAAAAGTCCATGGGAGTTGTAGACACATGAGGTTTGAGCGTGAGCAACAGAGAAACTGGTCTCTGGTGGAAGAAAACTGAGTGCCTTGCAAAAATTTCCGATTAAGGGAATTAAACACGCAAGTTTATTTGAGCGCATTCAAAAGGGAGCCAGCGAGGGGTGATGTGATTTTGCGAAACCATGAGGGAACAACATGGATGTATCAATGCTAACGTGTCTGTTTATACGCAAAGCTGTAAATAATCTTCCGTGTGATGCTTTCAGAACTTTAAAATGAGAAACGAACGAGGCACTGTGAAGCTGATTCATCCCCAACAAGAGTTATCGTCGTTGAATATAAATAAGCCTTAACTCAAGAGTAAACCTGGAATGAAAAATTTGAGTCGAACTCCTTGGCCACTGCCTTACCGGGCAGGCCGTGAACTGTGCGCTCAACACGAACACATCATGTTGCTCCTACCCGCTGCTGACCTATTTGGCCAAGAGATGCCAGCTCAAGGTAATGGATCCGTTTTGATGGATGATTTCCATGCAGTTACTAAAAGTGTGGAGGATGCTTTAGATATGAACTACAAAGCTTGCTTACCTGGTATTTCTTTTTACTGGTACATCATGTTTTCATGAATCGATTCACCACATGACGTCATCAATCGACTCGTCTCAGGTTAGCCTCCCGGTGTATCTCGTGCTTGAGACAGACCCCAGAAACAAACGTTTGTTCGGGTTTCAATAGATTACCAGCACATTGATGAATTTTGTGCTTTATCTTTCATGTTTTTGTTTGCCTGGACATTTGTTTCTTCCCATTCACGAAGCGATTTTGACGCTGGCCATTTTGGGACCAACTTGAACTACGTGCCCGTTCCTGCACAGTGAAATCAGCTGTCTTTGAAAACCTTCATGATCGCTTAGAAATTTTTGTTTTTACCTGTATATTAGTTACCTTGTCAATGGATGATCGTGGAATTTGCGAAACAATTGCGTTTTGAATCTGGTATTCACCTGTGGCAGCGCATTGACAGTTTTCAGAATACCATCGCAGATGTTGCAAGAAAACGATGTAACCTGGCACGTCTCCAGCAGAATGATGCTTTGGATTCCATTAAGCTTGTTACATCTCTCTCCCCTGTGAGGTTTAGTTCATGTTTTAGCGATATTGGCCGCAAGAACACCGATGTTTGTGGGCGTGGGATTACGAACTTGGATAAATTTTTACCCCTTGCTAACGAGCAATCCGAGGCGGCATAGAAAATCAGGAGGCACAAAACGAAGGATTGTTTTGATAGGGATCAGTTTGAGGATACAGACAATAAATGGCACGCATAGGCGAGGCTCGTCGTTCCTCCAGCAAAATTTCCGTTATACTTAACCTGGAGTTGTTGCCATCCGATCAGAAGTACTGTAAGTTTATGAGGCGGGTAAACGATTTCATTGAATCGAAGACACTGAAATCCAATCAAAGACTACATTACTGGTCATGCCATGGTCAAGGAGAAGCGAGTGCAGCTATTGGAGGATGCCCCATTCGGAAGCCTATAACGTATATGCCGGGGTGAACAAAATATTGGGAGACTTGTTATAACATCGGTACAAAGGTAGCCGAAATGTGATTAGTGGCGCAATGTCCGATTCAAGAGGCAGTGAGAAATACTTTTAAGCTGTCGCGCCATAGCCTTAGATCACCACTGATGTGGGCCTAACATGGATGCAGTGTATGCATTGGAAAGCGTCATCCGTTATCTGCTATTTTGATTACAGAGCCGCTGGGCGGCATAAGCGGAAGTTAGAAGCCGGGGTGACCACGATGCCAAATATGAAGACTAAAAGCATTACCTGGATCCATAAGCACGAACGGCCGATAATTGGTTCGATCGAATATCCAGGGACAATAGCAGACCGACAAAGTCGTCCACCAGCCAATTGAAATAGGCTGCCGAGTCCAGCCTTGGGTAAGTACACGAGCCATTTGACATGGCAACATGGCTTAATCTGGCTGCGCCTTGTGCGGTGTCGAACACTTTTTTCAACGCTCCGATGTTGTTAAAGGATCAGATGAGAGAGCGCTTGACCGACACAATACGCTGGGTCCGGATTTATTTTCCCAAACAAATAGCACCGTGCGACATTTTACCATATAAAATTCTGCTGCGCTAGAGGTGGCCTAGAAAGGCAACAAAATTGTTTGACCTTGTTAAAGTAGTTACCGCCGGCAAATCTGCAAAGCCATTGTAGTTTGCTTGATTTTCCCGGCCATTCAAAAACTATTTAGCTTGGGCGTAATTGCTGTGGTTGTTGTCGCTACTGACGGGTTGATGAGTGACAAGTACCGCAACATCTCAAAGACTGCGTCGTCTTTATGCATGGAGAGAAAGACATTCTTAGGGACTTTCCGGTTACCCGGATTTCACGGCTATATGAAGCTTTCAAACTTATGCAACCTGCATTCCAGGGTACTTTAACGACCAATCGTTCGAGTCTTGGTCCGCGTGAAGTCCCTCAGCGATTTGCAATGCGTTTCACGCAAAATTAATCTTCGCACCTTCTGGATAGCACTTGGAAACTTCAGAGCAACGCGTAGCCTAGTTTGATGCAAACCCCAAGAACAAATAAGATTGCTCCGAAAGTTAAACGGTACTATTCATGAGTTGGAATTTCTGCGCACTACAATTCCAGCTTTGACAATTAGTCTCAGTCACCATCCAGCCAAAAGGTAGTAAAAATATAACGCTTGATGGAAGAGATTAAATAGAAGTTACTTCTCCTGTGTTTTAAACAAATACAAGAGTGTGCACATTAACTCAGGCCCAACATCGTTTACCTGTGTGTGACAGCCAAAAGTCAATTTTCAACGAATGGGCCGTCTAAAGTCTACGAACGTGAACAAAGATACGAAAATGGACTGCAAGGAATGTCGCCATTTCAAGCCAAGTGACCTGTGGCTGCACCATTTGTCCGGAAATAATGTCAAACAAAGAGCACAAGGAGGAAACAGCGAAGGGTAATACATGAATCCGAAAATAAACAGCGACGAAATTAGTTTTATTGTGAGTACGTTGAGCGGGGATGTTTTGGTTTCGAGTGAAAACGGAGAAGAAAGTAAAGGGAATTTCAACTAGTCTACATGCTGCATAGGTCGCAACTGCCGATGGACCGAGACTGAAGCTGTTAAGGCTGGACATCAATAAACAAATCGAGACAAAAATGCCCGCAAGCTGATGCGATCCCCTAAATAAGCCGATTCCCTTTTTCCCAGGTGATCGCGTGTTCAAAATTTGAGAGCAGTTGATGGAGAAAGTTAAATGCTGGACATGTTACTTGAGTGCCAAGTGCATGAGGCAAATTGGTTTAGGGGGCAGACAGTCGGTGATTGCCTGGCACCACATGCGGTGCGTACTGTACTAGGACTGTATTGTTTGAGGAGCTGCTGGTTTTGAATTGTGTACTTCCCTTTAGTGACATGCGCTCTTGTGCAACAACTCTGCAACGGCTGGCGTTCACAAGTTGAGACCTGTTTCATTTGCTTCCTAGGGATTCGGCTTGCCTCTATAGGACAGCAGCGGCAGATGATCTACACCGGTGACTGCGAGCCTAACACGATTGAGCTTCAAACTACTGGATGCTTTACAGCAAGTTTATGGTAGACTAAGTGCCTCCCATCTAAGCTTAAGCGCAAAACGGTCAATCATCCCTGCTGCTCGATATCACGTCATCGATCTGCTTGTGATACATGCGCATACAGTTGAGGGACTTTAGGGAAACACGTTCTCAGCATCGTGTGAAATCTGTTTTAGATTTTGAGCAGAATAGAATGGATACAGCGGACAATCGAAAGGTCCATGTACGGCCGGAGGCGCATGCCGGCAATGCGAAGGGTACCTTTTCGACAAAACTGGGATAGATTATTTTGTTTCCTTATATGTGCGATGCCGGAAACGAGCAGAAAAATGATGTGAATGCTCAAAGTCTCGCGTGAAATCTCTGATCCTGAGTGTCAAAGTTGCACCCTGGACAAGCACGGATTCGCTGTTGCAAACCGTGCAACGAGTCACCACAGGATTAGGCGTGCCATCCAACAAATACTCTTTCGATGGCTCCAACTGGAAAAGTCAATTAAGGGACCTTACTTCCTAAAAAAGGCTAGAGTCGGTGGTGCTTAAAGACATCCGCAACGCTTGGCACCCGGAGCACTTCAACCCTCCGTGTGATGATCATCAAGAGCGAGTATGAAAACGTTTGATCAGGTCCCTCTGAAGGATATTGCTGTCGTTGATTATATAACAAACACCCGTCAAAGAAACTTAGAGAACGTCGTCCGTGCCTAATAACATTTTGCTAGTGCTGGCGTCCCCTCGAGACATCCCTCATTTGGCCTTCGTCCTTAATGAGCTGTTATTATTGAGGTCCGGCAGTGGTTCCGCGGAAGAAGTTAATTTCCGCGGGGTAAACCTCTTCGAGAAATAGCATGCCAATCACTTAACTAGGGTCTTTAGAGGGTTGGTGCAAAAATATGTACTGACTTCACAAGCCCGACAAAAATAGATACATAGCGTAAGGCCGACTCGCACCGGGGAACCTAGTGATTGTCTCCGGCGGGCTAGTTATTGTCCACTTGTAGTCACTCGCTATCGCAGAGTAGATAATCAAAAGTTTTGATGTACTTGGAAAATGACTAACGTCAGAATTGCAGAGGCCACGTTGATTCGCAATATTTTCCTTGGGTATGGCAGGAGCGAATGTTGTGACAGATTTTGAAAGCGGACGACAAGCAAATTTCGAAGGCCTAAAATGGATAAAGTGGTGGCTCTGTATTCATATGTATAGAGCTTGTTTTCACTTAAGTTAATAAACCTAATAAATACTGAATACAACACCAATTATGAAGCTGATCGGCGACTAAAGCCCCTCCAATGACACTGACCGAAGGACAAAAATAATTCCTTCACCAACTATCATCGCCCAGGTTTGTGTTGATACCTTCACTCCACGGCTGTGAAAGCCTGCATCACGTCAGGTAATCACGTGCCCTTTTGAAGTACACCAACTTAAATACGCATTCTGTTGGTCAGCATTCTAACCAATCCATGTTTATCATTTGCAAGCCTAATTATTGAAACTCACAAAATTAACCGCACCCATCCTAACCTAGGCATACGGCCGGTCAAGCCAAACATTTTCAAGCAAATCTTGACAACGCTTTTCATCTGGTCGCCTAATCCCATGTGCCAAAACCCCCGAAAATTTTTACCACACTGGACCGATATGAGGAAAGTCCTTGATGCAAACAAGATTCAAAGGAACAAATCTGTTTCTTTGATATCACAGATGATGACCTTAGGTGCTGTCTCAACTTTCTTTAAACAAAAAAGGAAATTCAAGCTTTACACTCTACCAAAAATCCCGGAGCAATGATCAAATTACGGAAAACAAACAACAACTTATATAATTCAAACGTCACACTTATAGCATTTAAGGACATAAGCGCAGATGACCCTTTACTAATACCTTAATATTCGATCAGTTTTGGTTGCTCTAAGACAACTGATGCCAACACAACTCTATCGTACCCTCATCAGTATCTCCTGCATTCCTTCCATGATTCTCATTAAATCCAAGTGATAATGAACTATTGTTGTCGAAAAAGCCGTCTTTTCAGAATAAACCAGACAGCTCTAGCCCAGCCCTCTTCAAATTTGGGAGAGCAGTTATCCCAGTATTGCTATC
This sequence comes from Fasciolopsis buskii, assembly GCA_008360955.1. NCBI lineage: Eukaryota > Metazoa > Platyhelminthes > Trematoda > Plagiorchiida > Fasciolidae > Fasciolopsis > Fasciolopsis buskii. Next base: position 80 of record LUCM01008823.1, on the reverse strand, counting down.
CAGTTTATTCATTCCCCCTTTGAATGGCGGAACTTCTACTCTGATGGAAATAATTCTGTCATTGTCCTAATTCACAAGGT
>LUCM01008822.1:139188-164927 GCA_008360955.1 Fasciolopsis buskii | reverse complement strand
CTGAGAGCTTGTTATTTCCCAGTTCGATTCCTTGAAGTGGTCGTCGGATGCGTTGATCTTTCGTAGAGGCCAGTAAGCATCAACACGTAAAAGCAATTTGCAAACAAATTAAAAACAGCGGTGATATTTAACCTTAAAAAAGGCGAACCGGGCGTCAGCAAAAAGAAATGGAGACTCACGTGACCAGTCAATCACGTCGGGCGCACCAATTTGTAGAACGGATTGTCCTACCGCGAATCTCGTATTACGTTTGCTCGCCCTTAACCTTTGTGGCCACTTGTGCGTCACTCTTGCTCGGCTCGGTACGATTGCGATACTGGCAACCCTGACACTTGACTGTTATAAGGAAAGGACAGTCGGAGGCGATAGCAGTTCGAGTATATTTTGGCAGGAGCGTCCGAGCGAAGCGTGCGTGAATAACGCGCAAATGGCGACCGCGCTTGGCGTTCAGCGTTTGGGTAAACAAGCTATGCAGAGGAACAAATCCAAATCCCGCTATACGCAATCTTTGAGCGATGTCCCCATTCAAATTAAGATAATACCTTTGAACACAACATTTTCCTCAAGCTTTTGAATGGGAAAAGCAAATTGACTTTCGACAGACCGCATGTATTTACGAACGGTGAAAGTGGTTTATTTAAATGCTTAACGTGTTGCCTGTTTTTATCTTGATTGTGGCATGCTAATCTGACGATATTTAAGAAAAGAAAAAAAAGAACGAATGGACTTAAATTGAATCTTATCCAATTAAAAATTTAAAAGCCTGCGTCTACAAAACATCTATGCATTTTTTACCAATGCGCTACAAGCTGCACACCATTTATTGAGTCTCCCATTCAGAAAACAAATATGTACTCATCACTGTCCGTTTTCAATGCGACCACAAGAACATTAATATATCGAATAAGCAATGCCGGTTGAAAATAGTACGACCGAATCAATGCAATGAAAAGTAATTAATTTGTACCGTGCTCGTTATTCATATCATAATAATGGTTTAGCTAACGGTCTGTCAGGATAAACTGGAATTATTATGCGTGCCTGCTGCGTCAACATCCAAAGCCGCGGTCGCGGGTGTTATGCAACTAATTACAAGTGTCTCTCATTCTCATGCACTGGTTCGTGTGGGAATAGCGAATTGATTCTGGTGACCTTTGTGAAACAGTTAATTTGTTAAGTACACGGAACTACCGTTAACTCTGCATCAACAGGTGACCCTGTATCGATATTCTTTGAGGGCCAGCCAACCAGCAGTACCATTCTGCCAATTTGCCATCCATCACCGTTGACAGCACTCCTTGGACTGTATCCCAAAGATCTCTGGATGCACACCTTTTGAATTTGGTGACCTAGAACTTTTACTGAAGATGAAATTGACTTACCATAGTTTTAAACATTTCTGGTGTTCACAGTATTATTCAGACCGCTTAATTCTTCCAAGTTGTTGACAAATAATTTATTCCTCTACTGAACGACTACTTGAAAACTCGTAGTATTTCTAGGGAACCCTTAGAGACAGCCAGAGTACCTACGTTCCCGTAAAGTGCAGCACTTTTCCTGGTTCATTGAAAGGATGCTTAGGAAAAATGTGATGTACAACTACACAGTAATTGGTGTATTTGATGCGTCAAGTACACTTGTGAGTAGGTGTTACATGAACCGAGAAAGATGGTAAGAGCAGGCACGGTACAAGAACGGTTTTCCTACGTTGTCCGAAAATTATTCATGGGAATTGCGCATACGAAATTGGTGCACAGCGCACCCGTAAAAAGAAAATATTAACTTGATACTTCTATATCGAAAACCAATTTTCGGAAGAAAACATGTGATCACCAAGACCTGATGCACGTCTTTATTTCTATTAGTCAACTTGGATAGAGATGAGCACTTCTTAAAGGTGTACATCTCAAGCAGCCTTATGTATGCTTAGGTACAGATACATCAGCACACGCAACCACACATCGTAGGACAAAACCATTCGAAGCACTATTTCATTGAAAAGAAAACATTCGCAACTATTTGGAATGGGTTCCTAATGCGAAAACGGTCACCAGAAAGAGAACAACAACAGCTGATTAACCTACCACAAAGCAACTACCGGAAGTTACCGTCGGCATTTCAAGGTCATTAAGGAAACTAATTCAAGCAAACAAAACAGATAAAATGAGATGACATCATCAATTGGCATATTATCATGATATATCTGTAATCCCAAGCAACTGATACATAAAAATGCAATGAGTTCCGCCGGCGCTAGACCTAACTTTGCTCCTTACTTTGGAAAATGTGTTGCCCTGGCCTACGATGCGATGAACCATCTGTAAGAGCAAGAACGCGAAAGTGCCCTTTGCCTGGCTTATTTAATAACTGACGGCCTCACTTCGTTGCCTCGATGGAAGTTGGCTTCGTAAGACTGCAGATGTAACAAACTGGTTCGAATTACGCGGTTCTTGACTTACTTCGTTGGACTACTGGCAGTAGCGGCATGTAGCGAATTAGGAATCTGTCACTCGTCGGTGAAGTTCATCAAATAAGCAGGTTTTGATTGACTTGATGGCGCTTTCGTGTGTCCCGAATTCTCAGTTATGCCGCTAGACTGACGGTTTCGCGGTGTTAACACATGATGACAACCTACAGATTTTAACCAACCGTCCACCTGCTGAGTAGTGAAATTACTCCCACTATTCATGACCAGCGCACTTGGCACTCCCGCAAGGCTGAAAATCGCACGCAGTGCGGCAATTATGAAATCTGAGATAGGTGATGTAGTGAAATAAACCTCTGGCCAACTGGATGATGAATCAGTTACTATTAAAGCGTAGTATTTGTTCAAGAGTGATCTATAATAGTCTGCATGAGCTAGCCGCAAGGGCTCGCAAGCTCCAAGCCAAGGAGTCCATTTGAAGGGCTGAGAGTAAATTTTGTGTACAGAGTCGTTGCAGTACTTAGCCAGTCGTCATGGATCGTTATCGAGAGGCGTCGCACTGTCATTTCTTACCGAATCAGAGTGACTGAAAGAATGCACTTGTACGGTTAGGCTGTGTTCCGTTTAATGGCTACAGCAGCATTCTTATCTCCTCGTACCTATGTAAGTTCACTCCTTGTTCCCTTTGGATATTCACTCTTTTTATAAGAAAATGTAACCTTAGGGAAAAGGCAGCGGTCAGTGAGACCTTCCTTGCTGTTTAACGAGTAAATTGGTGCCAACGGTTTCATTTTCGCCACAGCAAGATCACCCATGTAAAATTGCTAGAACGAAAGATCATAATGCAGGAGGCACAATAACCCGATGGTTAAAAAACAACACCCCGTCAGCAGCACCGGAAATATCATCCATGCACTTGTTAAACCCAGAAAAACGTTTTGGATGTGTCCCTTCCACCCGTTACGAACATAAGAAAAGGTGGCGTGGTAATATTTCCGTTTTTTATGAATTAAGTCTAGTCGATAGACAGGAAGGAGCTGCGCATGTAAACAGTCCCCACGAGGAGCCTCTTTGGAAACAGCCCATCGAGACAGGTACTCCGCATGGGAAATCGATTCAACATTTTGGTACTGGAAACCAAAGGAATGTGCACCGAGCGAGATGTTCCACTATTGAACCGCACCTGCAGAGGATTTTACCAGAGAGGCATCGGGATTGTAGATGAATGTAGCGTCTCGTGAGCTGCTACAACAGTGAAATGGGAACTAAATAAATACGTGCGTAGTTATATAACCATCCAAAATATAGACAGAGCCTCTCGTGTCGTCGGAGTATATCCCCATTCAGCGGAACCAAGGCCCCAAGAAATACAGAATACCGGATGAACAATTTACTCTAACACTGATTCAATACTAGCGGAGGATGCATAAGTGATTACCGTTGACTTTAGTTTTGGCAAAAGCGCATGTAAACAGTCTTAGTAATCGGAAATTCTAATAACCGCAGGGATGCATTTTCGTGTACAGAAGACCATGCGAATGACTTCCGTGACAAACGATCGAAAAGAAGTTGCGCGATAGTGGAAAAACACGGAAAGAATCGTGAGCATTAGTGAAGGGGGTCCAGTAAAGAAAGAAGTTCGTCCAGACAATGTCGAAAAGTGAGTTGGGTGTGGTCGAAAACCGTGCTCGTCAATTAAATAGCCTAACCGTGCAGTCCTCGGGTGAAACTGCACATGTATCAGAGTTAATGGCTACATAACGGTCAAGAAACCGCTCAAACAATAGACGGGAACGTTCATCCTGTGGTTCCTTGCTGGGTGTACGTACAGTGATGTCACCATGAAAGGCAGAAACAAAATTCAAGTCAAAAATAATAGCGTTTACTGTCTTCCGAAAAATAATGGAGGGAAATACTAAAGCCAAACGGTAAAAATTTCTTTTGAAACAGTCTTATAGAAGTGCTTATGGTGACTGGCTTACATAATCTATCGTCGACAGTCAAGGTGTGAAAATGGGTGTGACCCAAGCCGAACTTACTCGCATTTAGATTTTTTGGTCCACCAATTGGTGTTTTGCGCTTGACGTATTTACTTAAGCCAAGACGGAGGATGCGACGTTTCATAAAATTGGAAACTCTGAGATCCTCAGAGGGACCGGTTGCATCCTAATATCACCCACAGTATTCACTCTGTCTAAACCTTGATTGCCGTATAGAAAATGAATGGGTACCGTTCCATTTTCTTTAGACATCTGTTGATCGCTCTCCTGGTGTTTTCTGAGTAGTCATGTGATGGCTGAGTGAAACACGGGCTGTCATGCAAGACTTCTGAAGAAGGTGTCTTTTTGTCTAGATTTACTTACTCTGACCAAGCCATATTCGATTTCTTTCTCGTCTACAACAACTGGGGCATTACTCGTACCGCGATGTGCTCCCTGAACGTCTGCATCTTCCGTTGATTACACTTCAAGTAGTTCCGTGAATTCTGGGAGTACCGAACGTTTCTTCGCTTTGATGTTCTCTAAAAACCATGTACACTAGGCCTAGTAAATGGCATTTTAAATGAAATATGAGCCACTAAGAGAACCTTGTTACTGCTGAAAAAGTAATATAATTGGCCATACCATGAAATATGGTGTCTCGACTTTGCAGAATTGCATGCAAACGAATGTATAAACCATCAAGCCTAGAGAAGAACGATCTACGTGATGAAAACAAAGTCCATATTAAATCGTACCTTAGTGAGCATTCATTATTAAACTAAAGTTCTTCTCTGTAGGTAAAACCGAGTCTGTCAAAAGTATTACCGAAACGTTTCGTAAAGCTTCATATTTTATGGCATGCTTTAAAAAGGTCATCAGACAACGGCTATAAATGGACCTGTGAGCCAAAAAGGCCCAACAGCCGCCACGAGGCACGTGACGCTGACCACAGAGCGAAAAATTCCAAGACAAATTCGCGAATTCATCTGGTTGCAACAAGCGAGGGTTTCCATTGCAAACCGTAGCATGCCTCCTTATTATGTGCTACGGAGTGAAAATCACTCGCGTTCGGAAATTAACAGAAGAACCGGCTGTCAATGAATCATTAATATGATTGGATAGCTGCTATATCTGTGATGCCTAAATCGTTGCTATTTTCCCCAAACAGTCGACCTTACGTGCAATCCTATCCTGGTTTGTAGCAACTTCCAATGACATATAGATCATAAGACTCTTAGTTAAAAAGAGGGGGTGGCATCTAATATTCACAGAACATGATGAGTCAAAAGAGGGAGTTTTTCTGTCCATTGCTCTCGGAAGATAATATCGTGTCAGTGGCGACCGACCAGAAGAGATCTCAGTGGTGCAGTAATTTTGATGTCTTTTGATCTGCCGTTCGCGGAGCATTTTATTGGTGAACTTTCCAGTTGGTTGGATGACGGCCAGTTTCAGTCAGGTGCATCAGTTCTCCGTTGGTATGGGGTTGGCCAGATCATCGACCTTGACTAAGACTTCAAAAGTAAGGAATTGAACAACGCAGAAATACTGGGTGCGCTCTCAGTTGATGTGGTAGGAATCAAAAACGGCTTCAGTTTGGTGGGATCACGCTCTGGGGTTGATGGGGCTGAAAGTGGGGGGATTCAGGAAAATTGTGTCACTCTTTAAACTCTCGTTTTCGCGTACGTCGTGAGAAGAGAAAAAAAACAGCAAAGATCATATGAGAAAAAGAAAAAAAGCCTTCGAACCTATCCAGTCAAAGATCGAATTGACCAAACCTTTAGCGCAACTACAAAATTATTAGTGTACTAACAACGAAAGAAATGTGTTAAAAAGTAAACAAGCAGATGGTCATCTGACTGCGACCAGAACCAAGAAAACATAGGCATCCGACAGTACAAACGAAATCCCAATTAACTAAAAATCTGGTAGTTCTTTTTTCGGTAGTTAGCGAACAAGAACGTCGGCACGTAGTTGGTCCGAGTGACTTTGAATGCCTGGTGGCCTAAGTGAAATCAATGCGACAGAATCTTCTGAAGCGGTACCACTGAAAGTTAATTTTTCTCAGTCACAATGTCAACAAAACACGAAATCAGAACGAACAGCGAAGAGGGAGAAAACCGTTAATTGAACAACAGATTTTGTTGTTTCCGTCTATCCCATCCAAAATGAGAGTGCAAATGAATGAACTGAGCCCGATTTTCGATGGAAAATGCAAAGCAGTTTCTAAATTTGTCAATATTACTGTCAGAAAAGAACACTAAGAATTAATCCATAACAAGGGAATTCGTCTGAATGGTCATCTCGTGTTCCTTGGGGAGGTTTCTCCGTTCTCCGCTGTTCAAGGTGCCCTCCTCTTCAACAAATGACGGTGCCATCGGATTGGTAGACTATACCATCGGTGAAACTGTCGGTAGTAAACATGAGATTTCGGCCTATTATCCTAAAGTTCGAAACAGCAAATCTCGCAAACCTAACTTCTTTATCGTAATCGGACGGTGCAGCATATTTCATTTCCCGCCGAAGGAGAATGTGTGCTATGCCTTGATGAATCCAACCAGATTACGTCTACAAACATATCTACAACGCGAAACACGTCCTCATTTTCAGCCAACTAATATCAGCAGGCGGATGAGTGTGAAAGGCACCCGGGGTTTGTGATAGATAGGGGAGCACATTTGCGGTCTAACCGACCTTCCGACGGATGGCGTTCATCGGAGAGCGCGCGAAGCCTGCTAATATGATGGGCTGCAGTCATATTTTTGCTTGATGTCTATTCCTACTAATTAGACGCAACTACCTACGCAGATAGTGGCACTGCAACTCTACACAACAGTTTTAACCTGGATGCCCTACCATTCGTTGAGCACGACAGACCTGAAATCGTTAAGCGCATTGAAGACCTTGTGTACGGTTCAATAATGGACCACTATATTTTCAGTTTGGGTCGTGATTACATGAATTTGTTGTCTTCAGTTTCTGCTGAAAGTTAACAAGAGGTATTGATTAGCTTTTGAATAATCGAAACCTATGCTTTCTAGGAAGAAGTATTTGTGACTGAAAAGAAAGTGACCCTGAAAAAACAAGAGAAGTTTCACATGGCTCCAATCCAATTACAATTGCTTGGAATCTGCAGAAGGTCCTTCCAGCTGAATATTATCTGGTGACGGGTGCTGAAATCGCAACAGTTTGAACGACATCTGTCGTACAGGAATCTAAGATTGGTACTTTGAGTAAATGAATAAGAACTTCAACAGCCATGAGAATGGTAAAAAAGCCACATACAGTGAAACCGGATATGAACTGGACTGATGCATGCATAGATCTGGCCCAACTTACCTATTTGGTCCAGGAATAAAATGAGAAACGCCTAGAACGTTTGTCACATAATCTCGACAATCTACATCCAAAAAGATAGGCACCGTTTATTTTTTGCAAAATGAGACTAGCCAAATAGAAGTGTTTGCCCTAGTCTCACAGGCTGCATACAGACAGTAATGCGCAACACAGGACTGAAATATTGTCGTAGAATAGTCAGATCGAAAACACTTTTCTTACCAATTTCCTTGTCTGCATTTCGCCCGTAAATTTCGTACCTTATTAATTACGTGATTATTGTGGATATATGTAATCACTATTCTCGTTGACAATGAAAAAACTACGAAAACTACCCTCAGTTCTGTGGTAACTCCGGTCGCATTCGTTCATATAATACTTATGAAATCCCCAGTGAAACTAAACAAGACTAAAACTATATTATGAGGAAATCAAAGAAGCATTATTCGATATCTTATATTTTCGTTATCGTTGGCACTAGCAGACTTTTAGAAGGCCTGCGCAATGCGACCACAAACGTGTTTTCTTTCTAAATTCTGAGTTGACAAACTCCTCAAAAGTGATAGAAGGGAGAAGACTTGAGCCAAAAACCACATACGAATAATTTATTGTATATGTCGTGATGCCGAAATAGAACCGATACCACAATACACGAGATAGCAAACCACGGCATGTTATTTTTGTATTTTATCAGTTCAGCTGAATCAGTTAAAACTGGCCTGATCTTTCGAAGATCTAGTTCCTAGCTTGGCACTGATGTACCCACTGCACGCTCACTTTGCTTCTTTGATGTCTTTATCTGAAAATTCACACAAACTACCGCAGTCAATTTTGAAAAACTAAATTTTTTAGTGATGCGCAGTTTTTTGCGTCTATTTCGGAAGAAAGTGGTGATCGCAATTTTGTTTGAAAAGTGGTTTATTATTTTTTGAAATGAAATGACCTGCATACTGAACACAGTAGATAATGTGAACTACTCTTAACGCGGAAAATTTCACGTAAAGTGTCTGAATTTTGTACCAACTACGGCCACACTCATTGGGATTATGATTTTGGTGGTCGAAGCAAAAAGAGATAGGAATAAAAATATCCTGTGAGAAAATGAATTGGTATTCCCGTAGTTGGCATCTGTCTCGAGCCTCGACTGTTCGTGTATCGCTGCCTATCAGTTGTTTGGCGAACATTACTGATATTTTTTCCCAAAATTTCATCAAGGCATTTGGAAAATTAAAAATCCGAAAAGCTCGCCATTAACTCCTTTCTCCCAAAATTATCTCACAATAATTCTACGTAGTTTCAAATCCCATGACCGATCAGCGGTGCGCAGACTAGTGAGAAATGGTGTAATCAAAAATACTCTTTAAAGGCATAACGCTCCTTCATCACGGGCTAGACATAAATAGGCGCAAGGGAGACGCGGTTTTGAAAAAGAGACTTCTGAGGGAAAATTCCGTTCGAAGTTTCTACAGAAAAATCTCCTGTGAGGTTTAGGGAGCCGCAAAGCGTTGATCACCAAAACAAAGAACCCCACCAACCTACCTTATTCTGATGCACAAAGCATGAGAGATGCCAGGAATGACTAAAGCTTCGTAGATTTGGTTGATTGTATTATTAGCGTAAGGGTAAAAATAGACTGAACATTTTACCTGATTGTTTTCAACAGATGGGCAACAAGCTACCCTAGTTAAAATTCTTGAAACTTTCAAAATGGGTGTATTGTAAGTCTCAGAAACATGCACAAATGATCCATAATCATTCTTTGTAGCCGAAATAGAATCGCTTTCTCTCGATTCACTCTCTATATATCAGGTGACCCGGCTCGAACGCTCGCAGGTCATGTTGGGGTCGGAGTAACCCTGAGCAGCAGAACCGAGCGTGTACTTTTAGAATGGATCCCAGTCACCAGCCATTTGCGTGAACTCTGGCTAAACGGTTCTGTGGGAGTCATAGCAATCGAATGAACCATGGTGATCCGTTGGTTGTAGTTGTGCATGCGCCAAATGACTGGAGTCCTCCTGAGGCTAAAGACGAGTTCTAACGTGACTTGCCTCAATCTTTCCGAAGTGTACACTCAACGGATGTTGTGGCCATTACTGGAGATTTTAACGAACCTGCTGGCTATGAGGGTGAGAAAATCACATATTCTGGTGAATGCAAACATTCTTGCTAAAAAGCAACACCGACTCAGCTGGCGCCATCCTTCACCTTCACAGCATTGGAATCAGACGAAGTACACTGAAATTGGTCACCAGTAACGTAGATTAGTTAATGGTTGTCTTTTATACTTCTCAACATCGATGTTCCCAAATCACCCTTTGGTGAATGCTCCTCTTTGCTTGCGCTTATTCTTCGATCGCGCCACCACAAAACGACTCGTCTAGACGATAATCCGCTACTCGAGTTCCGGTCCGAGCTTTCAATGCAGTTATCGCCACAGCCGAATGCCTTATGCCCGAGCAAACATTGAAAGTAGATCAAAGAAGTCTTGGATTCAGCACAAACCATCACACATGACTCCAGGCCACGTAAACCTCAGAAACGATAAAAATCCTCGGCTGCGATGGTTTTGTTGGATGCGTGCAGATCCATCCCTCCGGATGCCAAATACAACGAGACGAGTGGATCCCTGGAACATCAGCTGACCAGGATCTGAGAAATGATCGCCGAAAGTGACAGATTTAGTAATGTAGGGGAATGTAAAAGGCTGTAGACGTCGGCAATAATCGCAACTTTTACCAACTGACTAGGAATGCCGGTAAAGAAAGCCGAGTGCAAGAGAGGTGATTAAGGAACCTGACAGCTCACGTCGGAAAGAGGATTTCAAAGAACAGTTCAGTTGGCCCAATTCAGCAATTCGGCTCCCACCAGCACCGGAAAATGAACCAACGCAGATAGATATTATACTTTCATTACAGTTGCAGGTTACGCGAGAGCTAGGTTTTCCGATTACATCGCAGTCAACAAAATTCCTGCGATCAGTCTGGACAGCAGAACAAATTATGAGGGACTGATGTGAATCTGTGATAATACCAATATACAAGAAAGGTGAGAGTTACGTGCATCGAAGAATCGATACGCCTATGTTACGTTCAATGCGAATGTCTTTATCATCAGAACACGAGGTTTTCGGTTATAAGTAAAATTTTCGCCGACGCCTTAGGAAACCTTCCATAGGGTCCACAGACGTTTTCTGATATTAAAAACAATAAAGTGGAAACCATAGTGAAGTGAATCGCATCCAAATATTAACTAGTAAACTGGCTCAAATAGATCCAGCTAAATTTCTGGGTCGGGTTCCATGAGGTCCCTATGGGCAAGTTTTACAAAAACTTGCCTTGAGAAAGACTACCCACGGTGATCGAAACGTTGGCACATTACATATACGAACAACGCTGTGTTAATAACATTATATCATTAACAATTAAAACTAATACATAGCGCATCGATTTTTCGATATACTCCTTACGTCAATTGGTCCTGATACTTGCTTGGCCCCTTTTAACTGGGCCAACTTCTCGGTGCACTGGACTGATTGTTCAAAACTGATCGACTTTTGATATGGCGCCGGTGGAAACTAATGTAGAAATGGCAATGTGGGAAGGCTAAAGATTCCTCCTACAGTGCATCCGGCGATGGACGACAAGGGAGGATTAGCTGATAACCGGATTGTTGATTTTTCGGCATAAACCTCGTGATGGTTGAGCAGCGCTACATCCCCATTGGCATTCCACTATACGTCTTTATTTCACCATGTTTCTCGTCACGTTGGATATTAGGAGGAGCAAACATTCGTTTCTAATGAGAAAATAGGATAGCTTCCATGAATGGCTACACCAACAGCGGGATTCCCGAGCCCATATTTTTACAAGGTGTGCTCCGTGTGCAACTAGAGAAATTATCGTAGAAGACGTACTGGCAGGATTTGGTGAACCGAGAAAATGGGTGAGTCAAATAGTGAAAAAGACGAAAACCAATGGAGAAATTTGTATCGACCCTAAACCAATAAACAAAGCACTCAAGCGAGAGCATTTGCATTACCCGTTTTGGATAATATTTTAGCTGAGCCGGCAAATGTGCGGTATTTGACAAAAGTTGGTCTGACCTGAGCGCCTTGCCGTTTAGAGCTGGATAAAGCCCCCAGTCACCCTAAGATCGCTACTATTGGAACTGATTACAGTTTAGCTAAAAGTATCCAAGAAGACTCTTGAGAGGAGGATTTTGCAGGTGGTAAACAACTTTTTGGAGCACATTTTGTGTGACAAGCGATATTCTGATTTTTGTGAGAATATTCAGGAACAAAAAACAGCATCAGTTACGAAAGTTTGAATGCAACTCTCATCGTTTCTTCCTGCCTAAACAGACTACATGCTGAATAGGAAACAGCGGAATTACGATAAACATTAATAAGACAGGTAGTCAGTTTATCACTTGAACGAAAGTATGCATCCGAATGGCAGAAAGACAGATCATCATCTAAGTGATGGGCAGCATCTGCAAGAATTTACATGGAAAAGTTTTCGCAGGCCTTTTGTACAAGTCATATACTTGATCAATATGAGAGTCGGCTGGAAGAGAAGAAACATGACTAAGGACAGACAAACCTCAATAAAGTAAGCGAAAATCCTTTTTTAGTTGGCCTGGAAAATGGGTGGAGAGTAACAGAGTGAGATAGGGAGGACAGGTCGATGGACAAAGCAAGTAGTGACTGTTTGATTTGCACGAAACTACCTCAATCTACGGATCTGAAAACACAGGCAACGAATAAGATCGACACATTCGAAGATACGAGAGGGTCATCGCAGCTTGATGCAAATTGTAACAGCTAGACATTTTACAGATTCGGCCCTGGGAACAGAAACGGCGTAAACTGCCGAATTTTCCCGGGGAAGAGGTAAGCGAAACAGAGAAAAACTGCACTCAGAACAGTTCGATCTGTTAAGATGAAGATCATTATTAAAGGAAAAGTTCTGAATATTACACGAAATTTTCGAGACCAATGAGAAATCTGACTAGAAACTGACTGACAGAACAGGACATCATCCGCATCGTGTGAAGATATGCAGGTGGATAGTAGACGAATTGCCGAGGTACACAATGAATAGATAAGGCGAAAGAACAAGTCCTTGATAAATACCGGAATGGCTAGGTAATGGGCTAGATAAATGGCAATCAAGTTTCGTTCGCCGGGTTGTGTTAGAGAAGTGGTCTTTCAACCACAACCGTGTAGAAACAGGACATTCAAAAAAACTCATGCCTACGGGAAAGAAGCGAACGGGGAGCCGAGTCGAAGTCAGAGGAATAATCTAAGAAGATACACATGGCTGATTTCACAAAGCTGTTGAAGCTTTTGTGAACAAAATGCCAGAGTGGAAAGATTTCAACCAGAGTACACCTGTTCGGCTTACAAGCAAACTAAAGTGGAACATTAGGGGTAATAATAGCGGAACTCAAATGACTGAAGACAGCACGTTCAGTTAATTTGGGCGCTGAAGAGGCAATGACAATAGGATTAAACTGTGTTGATTAAATGTCCGAGGTTGTGTGCTCGGGAGTGGAAACGGCCGTTGCAGGTTTCCGTGGAGCCGGGACAGCATCAGTAACAAATGATCTGTTGACGAGTGCAGTCACAGCATCCAGAGGATGATTTGCTCCCAATTTGAGAAGGGTGGAAGACAGGCCGTCTGGACCACCGCAATGACAGTCTTGGAAAATCAAAGAAGCTTGAAGATTACTTGTGAAGAAAAGGGTTCAAATACTGGGGCAACAGGTATTGTATAGGATGTCAGGGTATCAGAGGGCGGATGAACAAACCCAGCACAAAGAATTTTGACATCCGGACTGTGAATCGGCAACTTAAAGCGTTCCCCGCACGGCAGTCAGATACCATGCCAAAGAGTTTTATTTTCGGTAGCGTCTAGAAACTTACTGGCGAAGGAGGAATTCAACCGCTCTATCGCTTGATTGACCAAGAAGAAATAACGTTTCACAACAACTAGTTCCTGTAGTTTATAGGCGGCTTTCTTCAGTCCCTTGAGGGATTTAGGGGTAAGGCTATTCTATTATAGAATAGAGTTTCAATGGGACGGCATACGCCAAAAAATCCATCGTGAATAGATTTAGCAAAAAGCGGGAGTATTCAAAGGAAAACTAAGAATACATTGGACAGGAGTCATTCAAGCAGGTAGATATTTTCGTGAGACATTCTTTGTCTTGGCCTTGATCTGATTCGTTCTGACAAATTCCCGAAATATATAGTGGGAAAATATGGTTGGCCTTACGGAAATGGACAAAACGGGCGTGCAACCGTATATCGAAGAGAGTGGAAGGGTTGGTGATTACTCCGTCAAAAATTGCATTGGTCGTCTTAGAGATAAGACATAAGACAGTCAAGTCGAAATTGAGGAAGGGATGAGCGGGAGCGTGGTAAGAAACAACGAAAACAAAGGATAAACTGTCAGGTGATAGTGCTACAAGATATGAAAGGGTCACAGAACAGACTGATATCAGGTATAGAACGAAACGGAGCGATACGCACGTCACTAATTATTGTGCTGTGATTAGAAAATTTGGGATAGCACCTAAACACCACACAGTCAACAAAAGCTTTACAAAGTGAAGACAGTGTTGGACTTGCCGGACCATTGGCAACTGATGTAGGTTGTAATACCGCCACCAGTCTCCTTGCATAGAATTCTGTCCTGACAAATGCGCCGAAATTTTTTGAGGAGTACCAGGTCATTCTCATTACTTTCACTGAACCAAGGTTTTTGTATCAAAACCACGTCCATTTGAAAGAATTCGAGAGTCTAAAACACTGGTCAAACACGGCATTTTTTCAACTAAAGATCTGATGTTAGCACTGACCACGGCCGGGTCGGCCATCTTGCTAATTATTGTGCGACTAAGGACCGCCTGCCGGTCAGCTCGACAGCGTTTATTGGACCAGGACGATTTCATCAACCGTATGCAATACGGCAATGAGGAAGACAGTAGGGACGAAAATTCTAAACAATACGGGGAGAGTGCGTGAATAATTTCAAATTGCACCGCTAGAAGCCAAGTTAATTGCAGCGAAACAAATCGACGGATCTAAACCAAGGCAAGATAAGTTGACGTTTTGTACAGCAGCAGTCAAGTGCCATGGTCACAATTTCATCGATACAGTCGTTAAATCGCGTCGCGATACACCTGCACCAACCAATACGGAAGGTGTTTCGCTTTTCAATGGAACGATCAACTGCCTCAGTAGATTCTTACCGGCGTTAGCGGAAATGATGAGACTTGTCCGCTAACTAACACAATACAGAAACGTGAATTTGGGCAAAAAGCAGAAATCAGCCTTCGATTGCACAAAAAAGCCTATTACAGAGGCCCTTATGCTCACATATTATGATCCATCTTTTTCGTTATGTATACAGCATGATAAAAATCAGTATGGGTTAGGAGGCGTTCTTTTACAACGTGGTGGTCGTGAGCAGAAATACACAGTAATTAAAATATTGTATGCCCTTGAAAGTTTGGATCACTACACGTTTGGCAAACCTATATATATATATATATATATATATATATATATATATATATATATATATATATATACTGGAATCACAAAACACTGACCGTGACAGGGAATAAGCCGAGAAGTCCACAATCAATCCGAACACGCTTGTAAAAGTATAGTCATGAGCTGCTATGTGAACAAGGCAAGTAAATGTTCATAGCCGATACATTGCCATGAGGTATCATACTGATTTCCAAGAACGAGTACCAAAACGAAACAGTAAACATTGTTTTGACAGTAGCAGGATTCGAATTATCGCGAATACGGGATGGCACATTTGAAGATCCATGTCTACAATCTTTGCAGGAGATAAACGTCCAAGATTGGTCCGTGGATAAAAGAACTTTATCCGGAGAAATTGCACTTTATTTCAAGTTTCGTAACGGGCTAACGGCAGATGGCGGATTGATTCCTCGGGGTGATCGTTTGGTGGTCCCACAAGCAACTTGAAAAGAAGCTTTGCGCCTGTTACATCGTTTACGTGCAAGTGGTAGTCAGAATGACCTACCACTGGCCGGTAATGGGAGAACAGGTTAAACAGCTGATAGTCGACTGCGTGATGTGCGAGCAATTTGATCACCGACAAATAAGAGAACCGATGGAGACGCGACCAATGCCTGACTGGCCTTAGCAGACTATAGCGCTGAATAATTTTACCACGTACAGTTACTTGGCAACCTTCGACTACCAAAGTGACTTATTTGAAGTGGACCTGCTGAGAACGGAGACGATGTCAGAGATTATCAACAGACTGCTAGGTAACTTTGCGCAAGAAGAGATTTTGATTCGAGTGATCTTCGACGGTGTCCCTCAAGTTTTCAGCGCGGAATCCCAGCGATATTCAGACATGGTGTCCCAGACATCACATCACCAGTTCCTACGAATATCAATCTAGGGGGGTTAGAAAAACGAACCTTAAGAAATTCAGGGCCGGGTGACGCGTTTATCACCCTTCCTGAACTTTTTAATACACCACCTCCAAGAATCAGAAAAAGCATACCAGATGTCGCATATCCTGTAGTAATTAAATCAAAAGTGGATGACCGAATGGAGGCGCAAAAAGCAGCTTTACAGTCGAGGTAGCCAAATGACAGTCTGGATCGAAGCGCTGGAACCGGTGGAATAATCCCGAGCAAAATGAGAAATGATATCACAGGCAACAAAACGTCGTATCTGGTGCGGTCCGGAAATCGTCTGATTAGAGCGAATAGAATTCACCAGAAAAAAATCAAAGAAACACGACACTGATGAAGATAGAAAATGAAAAAGGTAACGAAAGTGCGGGACAGGAGACCGAAGTTGATTCGCACAAGACTGAGGTATACGGAAAAATATAATCACCGAATTCAGCATCTCGGACTTGGAGTGAACAAACCGATCAGCTGACAATCAAATGCATGATGCTTCCAAATCAGGAAGAATGTGTTGGACGTGATTTCGCTTTACTGTATCAATGTCCTTTTCCGCTTGACATACAAAAAACTTGCCTGGCCGCCAGATTTGCGGACAGGACTTTCTAAACCGCTGACTGATCGGCATTGGTCGAGATTTTTTGTTGCACCCAGTACCAATACACTGCCTGCACTTCCTGACATCGGTGCTCCGTCTATTGTAAAACCAATGTACTGTCACGCATATATATGTATATTCCTGGCTTGAAGACAAGCATAGTGACAACACAACAGGTAAATAGAACCATACAGAAAGTGGATAAAAGAAGCGAGATAAAAGTTGTTTGTGAATGCATTTCCACTGTAGGCATTGTGAATCTTCTATTTTTCATGTTTTTTTGTTGGGCATGAGTTCTACAGACAAGTCTTACAGCATTCACCCCAATGATTCCGGTTCACAGCTACGATTCTCAGCATTTCCAACCAACAGTAATCCTCATCACTTGGGCCCCAACCAGGAAGGCGGAAAGCATCAATCGAGGCCAAGACCAAAACAAATTTCTTCATATCTCTACGCCAAGTCATGGCCTGACCGTCATGTTGCCTGTCCCGACCTAGTCCGACACGTCCAAAAAGTGCACCAAGAGGTAAACGATGTGCAGACATACGCAGTGTGTCCAAGCCACTGCAGGCGATGTAGTGCGATAATCTCAGTCAGAGGATGACTGTCCGTACCCAACACATGACGACGCACCTCGTTAGTGATCACCCGATCTTCCCACCAGACAAAAAGTCTCCGGGCTTCCTCAACACGGACGGGCCAAGTCTCGCAACCGTAAAAAACGCCACTGGGTGTGGCATTGTGCGCTCTTCTCTTGGAATGAAATGACAGCACCACAAGCGCCACAGGTTCGCGAAAGATGCTCTGACTTTCGTAATTCGTGATGTGACATTCTCCCCAACACTTCGACCAGTCGTATTCAAACGCCTTAGCTACTGAAAGCTGTTGAATATCACCGACCGATAACTATAATGGGTGAGTACAGACATAGGTTATTATCAATCATGGAGAAGAACCTTGCTCTTTAAAAGTGTAGAACACCTGTTGGATCGCTTGCGCATTGTTGCGCAGCAACGCTATGTCACAGAGACGCTCCAGATCAAAAACTACGTTCCCTGAGAGGAGTTCAACTCTACCGTCTGAAACACCAGATACGACGTTCTGTAGAACATCCTCTGTGACAAAGTGAAAAGGAAATGGACGTATAGGGCAGCTCTGTCGTATTCCGCGGGAGATGGTGAAGGATAACAAATCTGGTCATAAACATTTAGCTGACTTGAAGTATGATGACACAACTCGTTGAGGCAATCCAGTCTTCAACAAACAGTGTCATAGTGCACACTTGATAACACAAACGAAAAGCGCAAGAATGTTTAAGAATACAATAACGCTACCCAGGTGACTACAACTTCAAAGACGAATTGAACCGTGTATTTGACATGAGAAAATATTTAGCTACGTGCAACCAACGACAATAGAATACATCAGTCTACACATGAGTGTCCGTGGCTCAAAAATATCTGAGACAAGTTTTTTTTTATCGAAAAGACAGAAAACCGTGAAGGAATTCAAAAGAGTAGATTGTTAGAACAAATAACGGGTAATCTTCTGAAAAAAGACTTTGTACGAGAGAAGATAATGGACGGGGAAGGATGACGGATGCAAACCACTGGATGAAATTTGTTTCAGAAACCTCCAAGTCGACGTCCCCTCCCGGGAAAGTGAGTGGCAGAAACATTACTGCCGGAGTTTGTGGGTGTCCCCGATGTTGGTGCTGGTCTCATTGGAGTGTTTGGTTGTTGAATCCTTCGCCTCGGATAAGTTCGAAGTGTCGTCACAGCTGCAGAGGGCGACGATGATTTCACTTGACTAAAGTTAACTCGTGGATTTCCTCGTTTAGAATTTCCAGCCGCAGACAGCGAGGAGTTCTGGTGAGATATGCGAGGATCACGTACCGGTGGCAATTCATAAGCTGGACGTCCTGGCATCCGGTTTTGTAAGAGTTTTGATTTATCAGAGTTGCAAACGGTCGAGCGGGCACCGGAGATTGCTGTTTCAGATGGGTTGGTTACGCAACCTGAAGGACGAAGTTCGCCGAGGTTGCCGGGCCGTCGCAAACAAGGAGAATGACCTGATCATGGGCCGGAATAAAAGATTTCAGATGGTGGACTATAAATATTTTTGACATGACTGCGACCTTAGTTAACGAAACCCATAAAAATTGAATGTGTGGGAATGATTTCGATCGAAACACTGTGTAAAAAATACGGATAGATGCAGTGACGGTTTGTTCTGCTGTTCAAGAGCACAAGTGTTCAGTCACATAAGGCAACGAAACAGAATAGACGATAGGACTCGCCGATGGCAAAGCCTAGAAGGATGCTAATATCACTGAATTCAGGGTGGCAACAGGCAGTCTTGAAACTCTAAGACTGGGAAATCGGGGTCATCTATTCCAGGCAGAGTGCTACGATAAATGATACAACCAAATCCACTCTTAAGAAGCCTGAGTCAGGTAGATGGAAGATGAATTCTGAAGACACGCAGGCACAGTGGAAGGCGAAACTATCCGGACGAGAACTCATTCGATAAGTGGCTTCCCTCATGCTGATCTCAAAGGAAACCCATTCCTATTAGCTACCATTCATAGTACTTGTCTAAGTAAAACACGGCTGTTACTCCCTATATCCTCCTTTTCAAATAAGAAAATATCAAGAAACCCAGCAAACTTACATCTAGAGACCAACGAATAACAAAAGCGGGCAATAACCGCTTTCGGGAGTTCAGAAATTGAACCGACAATTGACAAAATCAGCTGAACAATTCCTGATTTCTCTCTACAGAAAATTAAATTGGGATATTTCGTGAGATAAAGATCAGGGCTAAGTGTCGTGTTTGTTTGGGTTCACAGCTGACCAGGAGAAGTATCAGGTCAGTTGAGGGTTTCCCGAGTTAAATAGCAAAGACAGTAAACAATAATCCACGCACTGCTTTTTCACCTAAACGCTCAGGTGTCTCGCGTAGTTTGTTGGTTATGGTGGGGAAAAATAACCGCTCACAAGTAACTGATTTCGATAGCTCTAGATTGGTTTTATATTCTACACAAGCAACTGTGGTTTAGCAACCATTCAGCACATCTTAGAATACCTTTTTAAAACTCGTAAATGATTGCTTTGTGCACTCATTGTGACGTCACCTACCCTGATCCTCGATGAACTACGAAACGGACAAGTAAAATACGCAACTGCAATGCAGAGCTGTTCACGTGATTTTCCAATGGTCATTTGGTAACGCAAGCGTAGAGTTGGCAGCTCGTGACACCGATGCGGATCCTGTGACCCTAAGAGCTGGTACGGAAAGTACAAGGACGTTGTGTTTCGGTCCAATGAGTCATGTGACAGTAAGGTCAGATTATGCCAGGGATACAGGACTGGCCGACAAGCACGTTTGGATTCAAGTGAGTGAGGCACGGGTCAAGGGCCTGATGGACTGCAAGCCGGAAAGGAAGGGGAAAGCACCCATTTGCACGAACCATGGGATAAAGAAAAAACGGTTCGATTTTCGTGACATGGGGGGGTGTCGTTCGAAATGAAAAATAAGGGAAATACAATCAGCCCGAGAGACAGGGTAATCGGCCAATGGGTCTTTAGCAAAAAGCCATGAATGGCAATGATCTCATTAATCTGTAGCTCGTCCGAATGTCCTCAACATTCAAAGAAAAATGAGTAAAAACACGACTGTACGCAGTTGTGCATCCATGTTTCTGTCACTAACTGAGCTGAACCAACGGTAATATGGACATTTTTAGTATTTATACTGCAAACCCGAAACTGCTCACCATCCTAACCCAATGAAGAAGCTCGCCCTCACATTTCAAGCAGTTGCGTGAAGCGAATCGATCTGAACAGAAGCAGCAAAGCCAACTGCAATGATCACGTAACATTGTTAGTGGTGGCTCAATAGAAACTGGACTGCGTCTATGATAACCTCGTGCTTAATCACTCCCTAGCCACCTCTGGGTGGCTGATTTCCTGCGTTCCCCCTTGCTCGCATTACACCAGCAAACCTTTCTTTTCTAAGCCAACCGCTGCGATAGGTTTCTTACATCCTTTATTAATGAAATGACAAAGTAAATCATGTTAATAATTCAATTCTACCATTATTGGGGACCGATCTATAACTGAAACAATCGGCAAATGACTGTATAAATGGTATTGGATTTGAATTCACTAGTGTAGTTGTGACATGTCTTGCCCATGGCCTCACAACGGCTGCCTCGTTGTATGCTGTTCTCCGTGTTATGTGGTTCTGAGCCAACATGCTGTTGCTTAATTGTTTGACAATTTCTGCATGAGTTACTTCGGCCGCCTTTCATAAAGCGGTAGAGCTGGATTTTACTGTCATTCTTTGGGGGCATTGCCAAGGCTACTATACGGTTCTCTGAGGGGAATTTGAAATGCAAAGTTAGCAACTGTGCTTCCTGGTCTGCTTCTGTGATAGGTATTTCGTTGGATATGTTGACTGTCCGTTTATTATCCCAAGTAAGCTGAGCTAAGCAATGTTTTCAACCTCAATGAATAAATTTACTAGTAAGGATGTGGACGTTATCAATATAATGAGGTCTAAAGTTATTTTTGGGTTATGGGATTAATGAACGCAGTCAGCGGTAAATGTGTTTTGTGGGACTTGAATGCGTAATTCCTTTTCCTACAGATGATCCTATACCTCGCTTGCCGAACATTCGTTATGAGACTCCTGGGTTAAATGACACGTATAATAAGTGATCCTAGCCCAACCTCAGTTACACACACGAAATAAGACTGATGTGATAACTTACTTACAATCGCATGCAATGGAAAGAGTCAATTTCGGTCAAATGGGCCGGGAACCAAGGTGTTTTGGCCCCATAAGGGCTGACTTTGCGTTCACATATTCCGCATCATTCTGTCAGAGGGTGCACGCAGATGTACGCTGGCTGGTTGTTAAAGCCAGCGCATTTTGCATGTGTCCACCATTTGCACCTGCAAGACTAAACCCAAGCTATGCTCTCGTCCATGTCCAAGTCAAGGTCCTCCTGGCGGCAAACACTACAAACGTCCGCCTTGACGGGTGATCTTGGGGCATCCAATCGTCGTCCTTTGAAAGCCAACTTGAACGCAGCTGTCGTTTTTGTCCGGAAACGTCTGAACGTCACTGTCACTGACTAAATTAAACCCATAGACCTTACGAAGAGTAAGCGCTGAATTCCTCCTGTATGTATCGCACGCATTCACTGTGGGTAAATTCTAACATTACTGACAATTGGTGGGACCATAGTAAGCCGCACTGAAGATTGAATGGACAGTCACATAGATCCTGCACCAGCGAGCGAACATGGCATGTTCGGCCGCGTTCCGTACGTGCAAACCATACACGCTGTCACTGATCGACACTAATGACGCTGTGGATGAAGATATGGTGTAACAAAGTCTCTGGTAATTCTGCATAGAAAAGGCTCAAGCCAAACCATAGTACGGCAGGCTCTGAAGCCCACTATTGCATCCTTAGCCGCACGAAGTTCGCTATTTTGTTTGAGGGAATTTACGCGGTTGAAATCACTTGAGAAAACTTGCAGAATGGTCGAACGGTTAAATAAACCATTCTTCAAATGCCTATTCTCAGTTTCCACTAGGTTGGTTGTTAGGGTATCCAAAATGAAAACCGACCTAACCCCATAACCTGCCCGAAAACTGATGTCTGGGAGCCAATCTGGTCGTAAGTAAGCTCCGGCATCATCATTACAACCTTTAAAGGCTGACCAGAAGCGATGAAACCGCAAATTCGTCGAAGCCAACACCATATGTGGCATCCACGGAAAGATGGACTGCTTATCACATTGCTACAAACCATGCAGATGATTGCAACGCTGTTTCAAATCATGAAGTATATGAAATCGACAAAATAGAGGTCGACAATTAGGAAAGCTGTCGACAAATACATTATATTGGATTAAACTACGAACAACTACCAGCGTAATGCAACTTCTAGTTGCTGGGAGAACGCGAGCCGAGAATTACACGGCGGCGCTTTTGCTTGGCGTGTAACATTATACCGCGACATAAACCGGTGGCACCCGCTACCACTGTATACCACAAAACAAGCACCACAATTTGACTGGTGCGTCGCGTTTGCCAATATTGCGTAAAAGGAGTTATTATTTAGTCCTTTGCTGTAATGGGGGACGAAGAACAGATAATTTGTAATAGTACCTTCACAAATAATCCCGGACGCGCCGTGTTCATCTAATAACTGACTTAATTTAAGCAACTCATGCTGTTCCTCTCTTCTGGAGTATCTTAACTTTACAGAGAAGATATCATTTCTGTCCAAAGTGCGCTTTAAGTTCTTCTGCACGAAGTGCCTAATCGTTCCATTGTTGCGATACGTGTCCCTCCTATTGTACACCTGATGCCCTTCCGAAAACGTCAGCCGGAGTTTAAGCATATACAAAGACTCGATACCAACGTGAAGTTGTCACCGTGGATCAAATGACAACTTCGCACGTAGTACGACGTTTCAAAGGCAGCGATCGTGACTCGGGTTTCACAACCCTTATTGGGGTACTTATGACAGTGAGGTTACACAGAAAACTGAACACACTTAGGCGACCAGTTTCTACTATACTTTCAGTGGCCACAGCAACGTAAGAATAAGGCATCTTGTCGTGTAACTGGATGCTCCTCTTCTTCGCACAGTTGCGGTTAAGGGAATTACAATTGAGAAATGAAGTGCACGTTGCCTGGAAAATGAAGTTTCACAAATACTAAGCATACCTTCGGGAAGTCGAGAGCCTTTTCAAAACAAATAAACGTATTGCAAACCTGATGCATCAGGCGGCGGAAATTGGCAGTGTCATCTACAGTAGCCATACGCAGAACGGCGAAAAAAGCGGAGGAAGCTGAGGTCCAGATCGATAAGGGGGTATTTATTGGACCTCCTGGATCAATTATCAAGGCGCTCAAAGAAGCTACTCAGTATTAACCCCACAGATAATTTTAACAAAGTCCGTAACGAACTACATCAACAACTAATGCGTCAACCGATAAGTAGGTTCCCCAGATAAACTGTTGAACCCAATCAGCATGTTTTATACGCAAAATGAGTAGTTAAGACGAAACCACAATCTAACAGTCGACTACCACTATCAGGGAAATCCAAAAGCGAGTTGTCGGTCTGGTTCCATTGTTTGCTTCCCTAGTTCTGCCACTGTTGAGGTATGTACCTTTAATTTATCGCATCACTGTTTACAATAATTTTATTGCATTTGTTCCGGATTCGTCTTTTGGTTCTGACGGGAGCTGATTCGATCTGCTCGTGACTTTTAAAAACTCAAAGGGGAGTTACAGGGCTTACCAACGAACGACTATTTTTGGATGCCTAAATCAGTGACGAGGCGTGTGATAAATCATCTGGGGTCAACAGTATGACGAAAACAGAACAAATCAGAAGGAAAGGCAAGTTTCTCAATCTGTTTGCTTTGATGCCTGTTCATTTAAGTCTAGGCACCGTAATAGTATTAGAGGCAGCCATTCTAAGTTAACTGTTGCGGAGCTGCTCGAAGTAGAGGCTGTGGAATCTTAATGCGAACGGAACCTTCCGTTAAAGCGGCCAAACATGAACTGGAGTTTGCGAGACCCATATCCAGATTGGCGGACTCGGACAATCAAACAAGACAAAGGTGGGACGTTCACAATTGATGGGTGCGCCGAGGCCTGCCAGGTAGAGAGGAGAAGGAACTTCGCACGCACGGCAAACTTGAACCTCAGACTAGACAATCAGTGCCAAGGCCTTATCGATTTACCAACAGGACAGATCTGACGAATCGTACCTTAGACGCTTGGAGGACCATCATCAACATAGCCCAGCGTTAAAAAGCAAGGCAAGCCTCACTGCACGCTGACTGCCACAACGAGATTCCAACTTGACGTGGTGTTAGGGCTTGCATGCCCCCAAAGAGCTATGCATGCTGGCTTATCTCAAGCCGAAGATCCAATCATGCTAGGATGGTGGGTGGGGGCCTGACGAAGTAGTGCCATGGTTCGCCCCAGTCGGGGGTTGATCTGAGTTAGCGGCTCAGTCACAAAAACGAGTGGAAGAATAACTGGTCCATGTAGATAGGCTTCCACTCAACTATACCCCGCTGCCTTGCAAACAGGGGCGCGTCAGAACCAAAGACTTTGATTGCAAACCCTAGTTGTTCTTCGGCTTGGCGGCTGAACGCCTTGGCAACATCCGCCCATCAATCGGCATGAGTTACACGCCTACAAATAAGTCCATGCTGCATCGGTCGTCGCGCAGGCTAATCGGGATCAGGACCGGGCTGCGCACTGCATCGAGCGCAGGTGAGCGGGGGTAGTGATAAGTATGCTACCGCTCAGAGTTACCTGTTTTATTCAACCTGTCTCTTCTGTCTCCAACCTAATGCATTTGCCCGCTCGGCCTACCCATAATCTCTTCATTGATAACACGCCCGATACTCGCAACGGTTCAGTGTCAAATAGTGTAGTAGGTGGTTTTCAGTCTGTTAGCTCATTTTCTCACGCCACGTCAGCCTCTGCATCTGGGTTCCTTCAATGTGCGCACTGGCCAACGGCCCAGTTTGACTCTGACAGTGGACTCACTTTCGATTGATGTCTCCTGCGTGAGTGAAAGACGAATTCGCGATTCGAGTAGAGTGGACTAATTCAACTAACTGCGCCTAATGTCGAAAATCTCGTCAAGATATTTTCTTCGCACTTCAGGAGACGAAGCAGCTCAAGCCGTGGGACAACGCGGTGTAGAAATAGTCTTGAGAAGGCTGAAGCAGCCCTTTTAGACTGGATCCCAGTCAACAGTCGCTTGTGAGCCGTGAGACTGCAAGGATCAGTTGGCATCCGGAAGGATAATAGTTTTAAGCGCAGTTTATCCGTTCTCTTGGCATACGCACCAACAGATTGCAGCAATGACA
>LUCM01008822.1:95733-133606 GCA_008360955.1 Fasciolopsis buskii | reverse complement strand
GCGACGCGAACTGTGTCGGAGATTCGTACTAGGCTGTTCGCAGAATTTGAGAAATCTTCCCCCGTTATCTGTTGATGAGATTACTAGGAGGCCCGATCCCCTTCCTTAGTATTTGGTTCCCTAATTCTAATCCTTTTTTTTCACCGTGGTGATTGGATTTTGATAGCTTGCACTGAACCTATGTGTGAACAGGGAACCAGAAGAAATGCAATGAATTTTGTGAACAGAAAACGTAGACCTGTCTTTGATACTAACCAACCAGTGCACAAGTTAAATGTCTTTACTTAGCCAGGCGGCCATGTAATAGAGTACACGAAATGGTTAGCAGCACTAGCAAAATAAATAAAGTTTTTGGATCCAAAATATCGAATTCGAATAGACTAAAGGATGACTGAATGAAACCTTTGTGTATGCAGAAGACTGATGTTTATACGGACAAGCTAAGCAATAAAAGGGAATCAGGCGGATCGATAACAATGTCTATCATAATTGAAACCCAATAATCCACCAAATCTAACATCCACTGAATGAATGACATGCTAATCGAGGTATATAAGTATCTCAGTAGACAACTACACCCCAAACGTAGTTGCCTTTCAAAACAGAAAACCGCAGGCGTAAAGTAACCGTAAAATTTACGGGAAAATATCAGACATCAAATGAATGTTTGTTATTCTACTTATTCAACACATCTAAACCTAGGCTTTTGCATGTGTAAAAAGACCTTGTTATTGTTTCAATATGGTGGTTTCCCCCGGAAATCTTCGCCGGCAAGTGCGATGAAACCGTGGATCTACAAAAAAGTGAGCTGTTCGCCGATTGTTTCCAAATGCACATGAACTATACTTTAGCATAGCAGACATTCAAGAAAGAGCAAGAAGATATGTTATGCATTCGGCATAAAAGCTTATTCAGTTTAGTGGATTAATCTGTAAATACTATGAAACGGCCGATCAAATTATAACAACACGAGATACACAACCGTGAACATTTGCAATTCCATTATCTGCTGCTAGATTCACCAGTACATTAACCAGCACTGGCCATTCGGATTAACAGGAGCGCTTGTTTGTGAAAGATAGTTTGGCAAACGGAAGAAATACCACAATTTGTTTCTCCTGTTCACTGTAAGGACAACGATCGCAGGAGCCGTTGAAATGTTGTGAACACAGTTCTACGTCTTAAAATACCATCTAAAGTTGAACTGCGGCTAATAAAAACGAATCAGGACAAGGATTATCCCTGATATCGCGTCTACAAGACTCAATCGATCATCAATGCCCATTGAATGCGCCTCAGTAGTGTAGGAGAAAAATCATTATTACTAATATTACTGTTATTATCCACAGAATACCTCATTGCTGCCCGTGTTTCACACAGAACGAAGGCCAATCCAATCGTTCTCAAAACAGTGAAATCTTGTGCATGTTTCCACACTAGGACTGGATTCAAGTAACTGAATGTAGGCAAGAATACCTCAGGATCGAATTCAGTTTAACTATTTTTGATAGTTTCGAAAGTAATATTAAAAATACTGTTCTTATAATACAAACAAGTGTAAGACCCAATGGTTCATGATGAGACCGAAAATAATCTTAAGCAGGAAGGCGCCAAGTTTTAAAAAATTACCGACCAAAGAGAGGCTATAGATCGTCACAAGCTAGTGTCCAAGGCACGCCAGTTTGTCTCGAACGTCGGCTAGTTAAACGCGTTAGGCATATCACAAACGAGGATAAAGACAAAATTTCTCCAAAATTATCAGATGGGTTTCACAGTTGGTGCTGCCCATCAAGTAGGCGTACGCGATACACTTTTGAACAGTCGTTCTCACAATTGTTTTGACATCATAATCTTATTTGAGTCAGTAGGAACGAGTTGCCAGACCATCGTTGCGATTCTAATCGTGTGGCCATTATTTATATATACTCCCACCTATTCCAGCGGGACTAGCGTAATAAAACTTAAACCAAACTCTTTCTTCTGCTTACCTTCGGACCAGCACTGTGTTACCTTTAAAATCTAAGCGGTGCTGGGCAGCATTTCTGAGATGAATGCTATGCCACATTCGAACTTTTCTCTAGGAGCAATTCAAAATAACATAAGGAATAATAAACGATCAATTTGATCATATCATTTTTGTCAAACCTGCACAACTGCTTCAGCGTGAAACTAACAATGACGACTTTATTGATTTTTGACTGGAGAAATATCTATATCTATATACCTACTGGATAATAGAATTGTGAGATGATATTGCAATCCTTCCATTTATTTCATCAACTGAACGAAAAAGTGGGTGTCGGCTCATCTTGTTCAATTCAGTTATTACGATATGTGTGTATTGTATATATATATATATATATATATATACTATATATATATATATATATATTATATATATAAGTTATAATATATATACGAGAGAGAGAGGAGGGAGAGAGAAGAGAGCATAGAGTGAGTGAGAAGGCTGCCATCCTAGATTAATACGTTTATTGTGGCGTTTCGATACCAAACTAGGACTCATTGTCAAAACGTGAATATATATATAATATATATTGAAGATCAGCCAACTGACAAAGAATTATCAAATGGATTCACAGTTGTGTTCATTCTGTGGACTCTTTCGACGAAGAGCTTCCCATGCATGACTCCTGACGCCACAAATTCGACTTCTGGTGCGACATCCCAATTCGAAGTTCTACAGTACGTGGAAGTATTGGACAAGAGAGCACCGGGTACGCATACCTGACGGCGACGAATAACCGCCGAAACCGGTCGTGTCGCTCCCGGAAGCTAAATTTTGGTTTTAACGCATCCAGATACTACTTCCTGCAATATATATATATATATATATATATCGCACGATGAAAACTTATGTAACAACAGTTGTGGATTATTGTCCAAATCAGTGGGACCAAATGATGAATGCAGCCAAAACTAATCAGTCAAAATCAGACCAGAACTTTTGGAGATCAACAGCACGGAACCATAGACCTCACATCTATCGTGACAATAGACCTCGAAGGTGCACTAACAAAACATTCACAAGTAAACACGCAGCGCCGAAACGTCTCCTTCAGTAAGGCGCTTGATTTCGGTAATACCGTGACACGTGTTCTGATGCATTCCCGAGCTTCGTGTCATGGGATTTTGCAGAAGTGAGGTCTACACAAATCCCACAATGGACAGTATAAATTT
The DNA here is from genome assembly GCA_008360955.1 of Fasciolopsis buskii. NCBI lineage: Eukaryota > Metazoa > Platyhelminthes > Trematoda > Plagiorchiida > Fasciolidae > Fasciolopsis > Fasciolopsis buskii. The sequence goes on along the minus strand of LUCM01008822.1, from coordinate 130,408 downwards.
AAAGCAAATCCTGCATGACTTTTATCCTCACTCGCGCTGCTGTTGCGTAGGTTCATTTTTGTAAAGCATCGACAGTGTAACTGTAGCTCGAAGCCAAATTCTCGTTGAATTTCATATAACCCATCAGATTTCAGATAGACTCTTCTAAGATTGCTCAATCCGGTGATTTTATCCATCAAATCTACTACCAAACTGGACTGATTTGACTTCAAATCAAATAGTTAACAGTAAATATCCAAAATTTTTGAGAGAACATTTTCCGAGAATTAACACTGACATGGGGGCTCCTACTACGAGATGACTACGCCTTCTTTCCATGGATCAAACATTGTTAAAAGTTGGGGTTGGGAGTCAGAGGAATGAGATGGTCTTAATGGCCGCCGGGATTCAAGGATTTGAGCGAAAATGAAAAAGTGAGAGAGTTTGAAATGAAGAATTTGGCGGAGGAGGATAGTTCTCAATAGTTTGATGAACGTCGTGCTACTCAAGGAGAGCATCAAAAGGGCTGAGGAGTATCCTAGACCTAGGCGTACCGGTTAACCCCAATTAAAACCCACAAAAGTTAATTGGCCCTAATATTTCAAATGTCTAAACAGATCTCCGACCTGACTAATGATGGTCTGCTCCCATTCATTGACCCCCTTTGTAAATTCCTCGCCAGTGTGAAGCTAATCAAAATGATTTTATTTCATTTCCATTCATTTTGAGGTGGCGCGAGGAGCCAGAAGTTATACAAAATGGGAAATTTACTTACGCAATAAGCATGCAAAAGTAGACACCCTTAGCCCGAACCTCACCGGCTCCTGGTGTTACTGCAAAACAAATGGATCACGTCCGGCTCTGTTGTTCGCCTCCCTTGGAAAGTGGGCGACGAGACTAATCCAGCGACTAAAACTAGGTTAGTTCATGTGTGACGTTGGAGTAGTGGCTCGCATAACAATGGATATTCATTTACGTAATTTGCGTTTGACTGTCGTGCCCGCAGTAGGCCTGAGCTAGAGCATCTGGGCGGTAAGCGGAAACACACCAGTTCGATTCCGGCTCGTAAGGTCGAATTTTGGACGCGCAGTGCACAAGTGGATTTCCCATTTTGTGCTGTTGTTTCGCATACACAACAACGCGTCCTTCCTACTTTGCTCTACTGCTTTCCGATACGTTGCCTAGATACCTCTTCATTACAATCGGCCCAAGATATACTCTATATCAGCCTTCCATTGCTCCAGGCAAACAACTTAAATCCGAGTTCGCCTCTTAACTTTCCACACAACAAACTTATTCTTCAGAAACCCCTTTCACTCACATCTACCTGTTTCTCTCTTGATCCGCTGCTCAATGACAATGTCAAACTTCCCACAGGGATGGCCAATGACATCTTTGATATCTTCTGCCCCTCAGAAACACTATTCGTCTCAAATGGCCATATCTCCACCCAGAAACTGAAATCTCTAAGAAGACACAAGGAGCTGTTCCACAAATCCCGTAATAATTCAATCGTGCGGTACATTTCCAACGAAATAAAAGCTGAAATCAAACGCATCGACATGATATTCGACAGCTAACCGTTGAGTGGCAACCACAATCGATTCCTATGGCAAGGCATCCAAATGTTGTTTGGGAAAAATAAACATGGGAAATCTGCGGATGTCGACAGCATCACTCATGCTTTCATCCATCCTTCCACGCATACTCCAACCATATTTGGACAGGGTGATTATGACAGTTACAAGTCTTTCTAGAAAAGAGGTGTTCGACTTTCTATGCACCACTAAAATTACCAAAGGGGTTGGTCCCGACAGTCTGCCTTCAGCTCTTTTAAGGCATGGTGCATGGCGGATGCACTCACTTCTTTGATTAACTCATCATTAAGCACATCTATCCCTGACTGTTGGAGACCCGTCACTTATAATCCAATCCCAAAATTTAGCAGTTCTACTACTTTAGCAAAACTCTTTCGTCCCATCGCTTTAACGTCTTTTGGTCTTAAACTGACGGAGAGTGCTATACATAAGCGCCTGCGTTTTTCCTCCTGACGACCCTTTTCAGTTTGCCTATAAATCTAACAGATCCATTTCAAACTCTGTCGCTTGCCTAATTCACCACATTTGTAAGTCCTTGAATGCATCGATGAAATCCGTCCGTTACGCCTTTCTAGACTATTCGTCGGCATTTGACTTTGTCGCACGGTCTCTTCTACTTCACAAACTGAAAACATTTGGTTGTCCCGCGCCTTTATTAGCATGGCTGTCTGATTAATTTACTAACCGAACCGAGTGCACACGAATGGACGGTAAGACTTCAAAATCGTTAATTAACAACTGAGGAGTGCTTTAAGACGCCGTTTTATAACCGCTTCTCTTCTTTACTCACATCAGCCACTTATCAACTAACACCCCCTGTCATCTGTTTAAGTATGCTGATGATGTTGCCCTCTCAAACCGTTTCGAACAACGATGATTTTCAAAGTTTTTCTAACAACCTATCTTCTGTTTACGATTTCTTTGCACGAGCTGGTTTAAATCTTAACACATCTACATGTTTCGAATGTCTGCTCTCTTTCTCACTTTCGGTCAGCCTACCCACCTTAAACGTCTTTCATCAACTCAAAAACACCTACCAGGGTTGATTCTGTGAAATATCTAGGGGTTACTGTTGATAAAAATCGCAAGTGGGCTTCTCATATTTCTACCTGTGTAAGGAACCTCCGACGGTTGTTATTTCAAATCAGGAAGCTTCGGCACTACAAGGTGAAACAAAGCATCGTCTCCCGATTTGTATACCAATAGGTTTTTCCAATACTTTTTACTGTTCTCCTGTTAATTTTCCAGGTTTACTTAAAAAAGACTAAAATTCTTCGCTGGGGCTATCAATTGTTAACCATGTGTCTTTCGTACCACTGAAATGTTCCTAAATCTATGTGATCAACACTTATAGGCATGTGAGGAAATTTGCTGATCCCACGCGTCTACGCACAACGATCTTTCGAAATGCCACCTTCACATTTCTACACGATCCGTTTTTCGTTCCATACTCTCTAGAATCAATATCCATAGGAACTCCACTATCCCATATTTAGTACGCATTTTCACAAACCGTGACTGTCTTAGCCGAATTCCTGAGCAACCTACTATAATGCGCCCTGATTATTCCTCGATGGATTTTGTTTTCCACATTTTTACGACGTGATGATTGCAAAGTTTTTCCTATTTTTGTTTTTTTACCCCCATGATTTTTGACTGAAATGTGACATTATTTATGTATGCAAAAGTCTATACAATACAACCACACTCATAAAAGATCTATATTCTGACTAGCCCAACATTCCCGGTGCCATGTACCAATGTTGAGCAATCTTGTCCTCGTTCATTTGTGCCTCGCTCTGGTTGTGCTGTTCCGACTGGCCTGAGTGATAGCTTGAACTGTAGCACTCAGTCTACCAAAATTACGCCCACACTGTGCCTGTCCGTTGACAACGCGACCTCCATCTGTTACAGTAAGCTTTTTACAGTCTTTTTTACTTCATGGACGATCGTTTCTGGTTGGTTCCTGCCAGGAAGTCGACTGCCCTTTCTATCCGTTTCCGTCGCATTGTTCTCTGCACTTGAACTCTGTTTACTCAGCTATATTGTGCGCCTCGTCTAATCCAAAAACTTGCGTTTTTCCGCCCCAAAATCGTATACTGCCCGTGCCGCCTTCTCTTAGTTTGCTGGCCACTGGACTCGGGACCTCTGCCATGCCGTGGTTTTTAACTTTCACCAGCTGTTCGGGAGAGAACGCCTTTCATTGGTCTGAGCAATTTCCGCTGTCGTAGCGTTCTATTTTGTGCGTCTTTTTCATCTCGAACTACCGATATTTCCAGGTGATCTCGATGTCGTGCCCTCAGATTTGATGCAGGTTAACCTTTCAAACACATATCCAGATCCATTCTGGGTTCTCGGCTGAAAATGAGTTCAGATGGTCGAATAATGCGTTGGATGGTAGCTAAGCAGTACTTCGGGTAACCTGCTCAGTCGTATTGGTGTTTATTCAACCAGCCCTTTATCGTTTGTCATTGCGCTTGTTAGGGGGTGATACTTTGAAGTCCGTAATCTCCAATGATCTAATGCATCGCAGAATTTCTTCCATTTGAAGCATGAACCCTGGTTGGAAGTAACCGTTTCAGATATACTAAATATAAACATCACAATGCTGACGAAAACGCCGGCAGCGGTATCGTTCGTTTGATCGGGCACAGTAGCGCCTTCATCTACCAGGACATATGATCAAACACTGTCAATACATATCGAATTCCTGTCAGACGCGCTAGCAATAGGCCAAAAATGTCCAGTCCCCAAGTCTGAAGAACTTGCAGTACTGGAATCGGTTGCATCTCTACTCGATTCCGCTGACATTTCCCACAAGACCATATGTAGCCGTCGACGTCTCGTTACACGGTGGGTCAGAAAACTTCGCATCGTAGTACTTCGAGAACCTTTTGCCGTCGCACATTTGCCACCTGAATCACCAGATCGCGTAATGGTATCAGAATGAAAGGGAATCGTCTGCACCCTAGACCTAGACCATAGCTCACACCGACATCAATCATCAGTTTGTTGTCCCCTGCATGCAAGCGATCTCCTACTGACGGTAAGTCCTGTAGCACCAATGAGCTTACTTCGAGTTTGGTTTTAGCTTGAAGGTTGGAGCCGACCGTGCGCACGGGGTCTCCGCCCATCTGGTGACTGAACAATATATCGCGTTGAATCCGTCGATTCACCGGTATCACATCAGCCGAAAATTCCTGGACCAAAATTTGGCGCCAGGTATTTCGTTTTTTCAACCGTACACGTGCTGAATCGTGAATTTGATCAATTGGAGACGGCCAGCCAATTTTCTTGAACCTCGTGTCGTCATCCGACACATCAAAAGTGCGTTGCGTTTTAATCCAAAACCTAGTGGCGATCAAACATGCTTTCCACTCCTCCAATGCTCAAACCATTTTCAAATATTATTTTTCTGTGGTTAAGTACTTCCTGTTTGAACGTGTTAGTGATCCGCCCATGCATTTGATCACTGTGTCAATGCCAATATCACTCGCGTCGACGGCCACAGAAAACAAATTCGGCGCTGCCGTAGGTACGTAAATATCCCTATGAACTAAATAAACGCTGTGAGGCCTTCTTAAAGAGGGAGACAACAATCGACCTCCTCTGAGACCCGTTCAAGGCATCAAACTCTGGAGAACTTCTCAAAAACGCAACGCTTCAACACTTTCAAACGGAGCTGAAGATAAGTCATAAGAGGCCGGAGTTTTGTGACCTGTTATGGCTTGTTTCACCTGCCGATCTCCATCTGAGAAGCAGACCGCGGGATGTACGTTGGGACGAATGAAAGTGGAAACCAGCTAAATCGCGTTTCAAGGTTCTCCAACCACCGTACAAGCCGCCGTTGCTGACTGGGAATAATCGACGCTGTACTGATACCCAGCGCCCTTCTGTCGGAGAATCGAATACGATAAAACAGCTTGTGGAGCGTGAACTGATTTCTCTGCGTCCAACCTCACACTCAGTATGGACATCTGAACTCTGACCTCAATAACATCACGGACAGACAAGCAACCGAATCACGTGACTTGGTCGGAGTACGTGAGTGTAAACCATCAGTTGTATAGAACGTTTTTAACCTAACACCAAGCGCAAATACACCCTCTACGCGAAAATGCTGTGGCTCTTTCACTACCACATGACTGCCGGAATTTCCCATTGCAGAGGCATGCAACATCTATGACGCTCGTTAAGATCAACAGAATGGCTATTCATGTAATAATAAAATGTTCTGTGGGTATTTATATTAAATGGTGTGCCATCGCGTAGTTAAACGAGCATCGAATAAGTTAACGAAACTTTTATAAGTGAATGTAGTGCTTGAATGAAACTGATGTAATACATATAAGCCCCAGTGATGATAAATCTAAGTACAGCGCATCAAGTGTTTTAAGTACGAAACTCATGATTCGAACTGAAACGTAAATGTCACATTTACGCTAGACAATACGTGGCTAGTCTGAAGCCTAAGGTAAACACAACAACGAGAGAAAGCTTCCGTGATCTCTGCTCAGGCTCAGTTCGTTTTTTGTACGGTGGTCCGTTTCACCTTTGTTTATTGCATTTCCACATGGGATCGACTCCAACAGCTATGCCTCAAGGCGACTTACGGTATGTCAGGGTTCTGTTGCAGACATTGGACTATCGTATGACTTCAAGCTAAATTTCAGTGCCCCTTAAAGACCGTGTGCACCGGAGGTCGCATGAGACGTGCGCATGCCGACGAGAGCTGGACAGCCATTTTTCAGGGGCGGAAACTAATAAGCTGATCCGGCGTGACCATACGTCTGACCGCCCTTGACGGACGTGATAGCACAACCAGCGCACGTGCAATGCAAGTTCACATGTGTTTTCCGCCAGAGGAATTTTAAATGTGGCTGTATCTATGATTGCGTCGACCACAACTATACTTCTATGACGTGCATTTTCTCCGAACACTATTGTGTACCTAAAGAAAATTGTTAGATAAGTGGAAAGTCGCACAGAAAACTCGACAGTGCAGACATGCGTACAAGCATTCGATCTTAATGTGGAATTGCCCCTAATTAAGGCATTAATGGACATTTTATGCTAACGCTGAAGGGCAGTATAATTTCTCAGCAAATCAACGAACTGTGCACAAGAGCTACCAGAGTCGGAGCCACAACTGACTCTACGCAAAAAAAACAACTAAATCCGTGAATGACGTCGAATTTACTTCAGAAATAAATTTGTTGACGCACGTGTATTCTTACATCCATTCATGTAACGTAGAAATAAACAGTAGGTCGAAAAAACGCGCACAGGTCAACATATAAATTAGTAAAATTCCGTTCTGGCATGTTACTAAGGGAACCTCAACCATTAGTGGGCGAAAAAATCCGTAAGGAATGACACAACAAACAGTTGAACATGAGCGGAAAACAATAAAGAAAACATGCCTTCGAAGTGGATTCCTTGAACATTTGGACAAAACCTCCCTAATAAGTGGAAAAATATCCGTAATAAAACAGTCGAAATACAAACTTTATAGGCATTTTTCCCGTTTGAGGGTTACACAATGGCGGATATGACGCATAGTCGCGTGCAGCCTGCAATCAGAGATAAATATTTAGCTGATGAACAACGTTTTTTTGTTCAAACCTACTTTTCTTTTATCAGTCAAAGAACGAAATAACTGTAGACTGTACCTCATACTGCGTGTACTAACGCCCTTGCCCATGTGTGGACCTAATCGCAAGAAGTCTGTCAAAGCGGCCAATGTAGCCCCACCTGAGTTGACCGAAGGAAGAATCGATAAAGAATGGGCGGACGACGATCGCCATGTGCCCAAAAGAATAGGCGCATTCAACTAATACAAAAGGAACTCTTCGTCATGTCAACACTGAGAGGGAGAGAACAATGAATGCCAAAAGTCAAACTCAGTCTACAACTGGCAGGACCTGGGGTTTGCCTGAAAAATTCCGCCGGATGAAATATGCGGGATCATGCAATCTACCCTGGATATTTGTACAAAACGAGGTTACTGAACGAAGGAATGATCTCGTGCAATCGATCTGATATTGATCAATGAGCATTAGCCATCATAATAGATGCACCATTGGAATCCACTGGAATTAGATCGGTTACATCGCTGACTGTGTTATTCTTATTTTCACACCACATTAACTGCTACAACCGTGTAGTGCGCTTTATTTAGCGCCGTATAGGGTACTATATACGGACTGTTTCTTATCGGCTTTTCCTGAAATTATCATCAAATTTCTCGGTGATATTTTCAATCATGATTTTTTAGTACTGATACCATAGTGGTCTAAAAAGCTAAATACAAAGCATCTTTCCGTGTGCCTTTACTGTAGCATATTCATAACGAGAAATCGAAAGTTTTACCATAATTTCAATATCCTAATGGTACGGGTTGGTGGGTGAGCGGACCGGCGTCCGCTCCTTGGATCGACGTCAGGTTTTCGAGACTAACTTGTCCTTACTTTTGGTGAACACATTTCCACTGACAACCACTCCAGTGCTTCCTATACACTATGAATATGAACCGGAATAGCCTAACTTTTTGCCTCGTAGTAGGAGCAAGACAATGCAGCAATCGTTGAATGAGTTGTGAACTTTGGCACAACATTATTGATAAAACTCACTCTACCACCGAATGTTGCGGTCGGCAATGGACGACGAATAGGCGTACAACATTCAACCGATTAAAAGCCAAAATTACAATTCTGTGCTGTTTTTTAAGTTGCGCCAAAAACGTATGTCATTGTACTGTGAAGAAACACAAACCCTACTGAAATTCTTTCGCATAGAAACCTATGGTGGGGAAATTATGTGTTGTGGTTCAAATTTCCGTTTTTCATTATGATCATGGTCAACCGAAACAGAGGAAAGATGATTTGACGTTTCCAATATGATTGTTATGATACCTGAGAAGTGGTTGTTGCGATCCCCCTTTCCCGGAATAGAATATATTACGAAGCCAAGAAAGCAGACAAGTTTCGTCACGATCGATGCACATAATAACCTTTTGTATTTCTTCCCATTCTTCGGATCTAGACATACAATATCGCACATACTAGGGTTTTTGACCCACAAACAACCAACGTCAATACCATATGGTTCATCAAGGAGGGAAAACACCTGCCCGGACATTTAATGAGTGAAGTGAAACTTAAATACATGCAACAAAAGTGGTGGGTAAAAAGAAGACCGAATGTTCGGCTATTTAGGCAATGCAACAGACAACTGAAACGACAGCCGCTCAATTCCAAACCTACAAAGCTGATGTCGGTGCATAAGCACCAATCGCCAAAACCATTTGACCGTATGAGAAAATGCATTCAAGACAGAAGTGTACGCTTTTTGTTTCTATCAGATTCATCGGACTTTCCAATCCATTGTCTTGGAGCTGTCGGGGGTTCACAAAGCTTAATGTGAAACGCAACACCACAAATTTCCAACCTCAAGCACAGAGGTTGTAATCTTAAGTGATTTTTTCCGTAAGCTCAAATGAAACCACCACCGAAGTCACCGAACGGAAGAACATTATTGGCTGATCAGTAAACATTCGCCCCGGCTCACAAAATTCCTCGTGATGAATCGCATTGGCAGTGCCAACTAGCACAACCGACTCACTGAATTCTCACTGATGCAGCATGTGAGACAATCAATACTCATATGAATGACCGCAAAACAAACAGACGCAACGCATTCCCCTCAGACGACGGAGTGCAGACAGACTGGGTGACTTGAGTGAGGCAGATTAATAAACGCCGAGGGGCAAAATGATCGCTTAAGGTTTCTGGGCCCCGCTTTAGCCGACCGGTCCACCTCCGCCATAGCAGTACTTTGGCCCGTGCAACGGGAATACCGCGTAGAATGAACGTCCTGAAATGGCAGACAGTGAACCATGCAGCGTAAAGAAACTCAGCATAGTCTTGGATTGAAAACCGGTTGACTTCTGTAGCGCGAGGCTGAGTGGAACGTATAGTCGCTGTTTCTCCTGTAACAGTAATTAGGTCCCCTTAATCACAATTGTTAAACACATTCGGGTTGTCCTTAGGGTGCATGACTATGAACTGGAATAAATGTACACTTACGAATGACCCACATCCCAAGCAAATGTGTCACGTGTGACCTAGTAACGTGGTTTCACACTTGTATGAATTTCGACAATAGCTGTAACTTCAGTCAGGAAATTTATCTTCTTCAATCCAGGTGAATACTGTTAGAAGCAACATGAGGTTAGTAAACGATAAGTAAACCCTCGAATCTGCAAATTCGTCAAGTCAACCAGCCTCAGTCATACCCGTGAACTGTATCAGCTAATTCGCACGGGTTCGTATGCTACGGGTCAAATGACACACCTAGCTTTGAATGATTGACATTAGATGCGAAACCAGATATATCTGGTTCTGACCGTTTTAGGGCAAATGAAAAAGCGATCATGAAAAGTTATGTTCATGCTCGTAAATCCATTAGGATTTCAGTGACACAGACACAGGGCATTCAACAAAGCGTTTGATCTACGACTGACAATACAAAGGATGCAATCCAAACAAAGCAGCTTGGGTGGCAATTACGCCAATTCCGTGAAATAATTCACCATGTGACTTTAACACCCAACTCTCATTAAGAAACCACGGAAGCGCTGCGCGGCTTTTTCGTCCTTGTTGGGAATCTTCAGCAGTGCATATCGACCGCGCCCGAAATGGGAGGCGAACCCGAGACAAACGATTTTGAGTCGAACGCCTTAGCCATTATGCTACCGGGCAGGCACTCAACGGTTCGTTGAACTTCATCGCAATGTTGCTATAGATGCAGGAAAATGCTGAGTGGAACTAGCTGCTGTGAATCCACACCAAAAGTGTAACGGAACACCGTCCAGTTATTGAGTGACTCGCTGACCAAGCACTTCGTATCCCAGACCAGAGAACACAATAGGGGCAATCAACTATCATGATGATTCAGACTGGGTACAATAATATATTTTAAAATCCTGGACGAATACGGCAACAGCAAACAGAAGTACAAAATCAGGGGCCAATCGAACAACACCGAAACAGTGGACGCAACGACGGCTCCGAGACAAGTCACATTGGGCTACAAAGGGCGGGTAGATATACGACCCAAACGGACCAATCATAACAGAGAGAGGGACGCCGAGCATGGGAAGTGACCGAAGCGTAACGCGAGGAGTAGGCACACAACCAATCGACGACAATTAGTTCAAGTGATGATGTAACCTGTCTGGACAGCGAGGAGGGGGATGACGGTGAGCTGGGCCAGTTGTGAATGTCAAATGTTCATATGACGACAACTGCCAAGACCAGCGAGTAAATCTTGTCCAAACAGCAGTCATGACTGAATTCGACCATGAACCTCGTGCCCTCTGATAAAGACGGTACTAAGAGAACGCAGAATGGAGATGTGGGCAGACAGCCTGTACGGAGGCTCGAAGACTACGAAAGAATGACCTAAGCAACCGGCTCAAGCCACGAATGGTAGCAAATGTAATCAGAGAGAATGAGGCATGGAGCAAGCACTCGGAGAAGTTAAAATTCTAATTAACATAATCCGGAATTCATACAAAGAGCATATATCTTGGTGTACCCTGTGCTAGAATCCGTAAACTGAGTGTGTCAGCTGGGTTCTTCGTTTCAAAATGTAGTATATGAGTGTAGTTGGTCTGTATCCCCCAGATATCCCCACTGTTTAAAAAGCACCGGTTGTTGCAGCAAGCGTACTTCGTTCTATTTTTTCCCAGAGAGAGCTCGCGTCATTTTTTGTGATGCTACAGTAAATCTGGAAATGTTTCAAAGTTATCCTTTATGATTTCTGTCGTGCCTATTTGCAACTTCCAAAGTGCAAAAGATTCTTCAGCAGCGTATTTTTTCAAACAGTGCCGCATGTTTTCAGATGAGTTCAAACCCGAAGATATAGGTTAGTGTGGAAGAGATCTCATCGTACCAGCGTTTCTGTATGACTTTCGTTCGAAAGGAGGTGCGTTGCCGTGGTGGTTTAAATTGGTAACTCTTATCGTCCCATTTAGAGGTTTTGTTATTGATCCGCTTACCGCATAACATACCTACTCCGTCATGATTAAACCGCAAATCCATTTTTATAAGCTGATTCCGTTGACCTTCGATATTTCAGCAAAGGACGGCGTGGACATTCCAAAATGGGTCAGCGCGCTCTTTAACTGTCTGCACTACAGTCCTGTGTCATCCTTAGTCCATTGTTTTCTTGTCGGACATTTGGTTCGATTATGGTCTCCGTTTGTCATTACAATCGGCCGGAATTATTGTTGTTTAAAAATCCTATTGTTTCTCAACATGGACTGGGATCACGCATTGCTGCACCTCGAAGATCTTCCTATCCATCTAAAAGCGGTACTTGTATTGATAAGAATACGTAAACATCGCTCCTACGATAAGACCACAAGATGAAGAAAAAAAGTTAATTGACAGGACATGGTGGCAAAGTTGACGAATGAAATAAAATCGGTAGAATCGCAATCACTGACGTGAGAATTCAATCCAGATTTCAGACAGTAAGCAAGTACCGTGAGTAGACGTGAGAATGGGAAGAAGATAAGAACTAGCAATTTCATTAGATATCTTCGTTACAATCGATATCAATATGGAACGGACTTAAACAATGCAAACCAAACCACTGGGAGACAAATCAGTTTTGGAGAGAAGAAACAGCTTTCTCGGTAGCTCGAGCCTTAAGGTCATCAGTAAACTAAACAGAACAAAAACCAAATATGATGGTTACCCTGAATAAATGGTTAGTTCAACAAACATGAACAAGAAATGCCAGATAGCCATATGGAGCATGATTTAGATTTCGACATCTGGACATATGAGACAGACTGGCAAATCTCGCCCAGGAACAGGTGAATGACACACGGGTCAGGGAAGCAGGCCAACTGTGGACCGGAGAAAAAATTCGGGTTTTCCTTCGCTTTAGCTCGAGGACAACGCTGAAGGAGGCGAGCAAGATTGCTGAATAAAAACTGTCGAAAGTCTAAGGAGTTAAGAGTTGAAAAACGAAATCTAACTCTGAACCTTCACTTTATCCAGCCACCGTAAACCAGTGATAATGATTAGTAAACGAGACGTGTTGACCTGCCCGAGGCTACCTGATTGTTATTGCTTAGGTGAGCGGAGCAGAACTGAACCAGAACCGATATGATCTAAAAACGCCAAACTTGGCGTCAATAGTTTGACGGAATATCTCAATCTCAGAAGAATTATATGAACATATACAGGAAACAGAGGTCGGAATTCTGCACAACTTCTCTATATTGAATGGCGTGTTTATGTCGAAATCTCTGTTACAGTAAGGTTAGATAAGTGTTTCGTTCGGCACATTAATAACAGCGGCTATTATTTCGGAGGATGGCCGATGGAATTTCTACGAAATAACCAACACTGTGCTACGTCGGGAAGGGAGAATAGAAATGCGGATTGGAGAGCTTTGACGATTTGGAACCCCGAGTGCAAGGCGATTCAGACAGGTGGCCACAAGTATCCGAAAACCAAGCAACGAAACAACTGAAGACGCTTTGAACGTACAATTAACATACTATTCTTCAAAGTATAACAAAGCTGACAGTGATGCTCCTCTTAATAAGATCCAGAAATCGCATAGCACTAGTTACCTGGTGTGCTGCAATCAGGGATATTGAGCGAGACTCGCCACAGAATTCGCAAAGCATTGTACTCTGGGCTGAGGAAGGCGGAGTTGCGGTACTGTATATGAACAAACGGAGGGTCGGATAGAGACCCAGAAGAGAACAAGAGAAATAGGATATGAGCTGTGAGAAAATGCATAATCCCGTGGACGTTAATACGGCACCTGCTTGAATATGCATCCATTTCTGAGGAAAAACTATTCAAAATGATCATTTCTTTAATTAAATAAACTGAATTTATAAAACGCCATCAAATACAGAGACAGTGGCACGGTTCTGTCTTTCCAAAAAAGACAAAATATTAAGATTCTAAGAGCAAACGAATACTCCAATCAAACCCGACGAACAAACATGGCATGCACGACTCTACTCGTAGCTGCAGTGACGCATAAATTGGCACCGATAGCAGATACTAAGAACCATGGCAAGCAAAGATTTTCAAGCCTTATCTGCTGGCGTTAAGAGCACAAAAGTTTAATTAACAGTCGAGGTGGCATCGTCAGCGCCTAGAAACTGTTGCTTTTACCTTCGGAATTGAATTCGATTTCACGGTGAGGTTGTGAGACCCTGTGGGTTTTGAATTCTAGTAACCTGGCCTTTGGCCTTGGGCTCGATGTCATTTCATCCATTTCGATTTGGCGGGTATTCGATAATTCGATATCATAGTTATCTCCACATGAAGCTAAGATTCGTAACTATTGCTTGGCAACCTTTTATTGAGTTGTTTTGCTTGCTTCTGTTCTCCCATCAGTCAAATCGATTGCTTTTCTTCAGACTGTTCAAATGATCTGGTGCACTGTCTATTAATCGAGTTATTTGAAGAGTATCAGACCTCCAAAAACTCCCTTGTTTGTTTCGTGCCTGCTTTGTAGGGAATGTGTTCTTCCTGATCCTGATACTCATGAATGGAAATGAATGCAAATAGATCAATTATTCGTATGACCAGTTCATTGGTTTAGTCCTGTAGAAACCATTCTACTACTACGGCCATTCTAGATTTTGTCTTAGTACAGTCATTTGATTTTTTGATCTCGAGGTTTCGTTTTAGTCTTGACATGAATAGCCTCCCGGCTTTGGGCAGTTTGTGCGAAACCTTGATCTCTGAGGTGGTAAAAGTCCTGCGGCTATTTCTGATGTTGGTAGGGCGATCCTTTGGCCAGATTATGCCCTCCATACCGTCCCACTGTCCACTTTACGTATGATTCTTCTTGTGGAGTTCCTCAGAAATCCGTAGCGTTGAAAAGTCTTGAAAAGATAATCCAACTATTGAGTTGCTAGGTCTGTTGTGTTGCAACATATTTTTGACTGAATGAACTGAATCCGCATGCAAGCATGAACCATTATGGCTATTTGGGCGATAACTGTGACGATTCACTATGTGATCTGTACGTGTTTGTTTCCGATATGCCGACGTCTCCAGGCTAGCGTTGGGATTTTGCCGTACTAAGACATTCAAAAATATCAGCTCTCCAGAATTTTCATAGTTTACAATCGAATGTAGACGAGCTGTGAAAAAGGTAATACATAGCAGTGGAAACGTCGGCTTATTACAAATGTCACCGCACGTTTTCACCCCTTAAACACCTCTATTAGTTTCTCCAAGAATTCCACGGCTTTGACTATGGAGTGATCTGATCCCCCGGCCAACAATTCCAGACGTCTCCATAATCCTTGGAATTCCGAAAAGAGAGATAACGGGCCTCAGTCTATCTTGAAGACTTCCGGCAACCAGTAAAAATGCCTAGTGTTTAAGGGCACAGCGTCCATCCACCATCATTCCTTCGCGTATCCAGTAACTTTTTCAGCGTTTTTTAAATTCGGTCCTGTAGTTTCGTGGTTGAGTCCAGGTTCAGCAAATGGTAGGTGGTAGTGGCAAGCAACTGTCATTCTCTCTTACAATGCATTCAGTTTTATGTAGACCAATCGTAATTTTTTTTCATTCGAATTAATTGCGAAGTTTTTGTCTTTATGCAGTATTTCTAGTACTTTGTTTTCTGCTTTTAAGAGTTTAAAATGGTCTTATGCGGGGCATGTTCGGAAACATTATTCGTCTGAACCCGTACTTCATTTCCTCTAGAAAACCAGATGACATGATTGCGCATTCTGGATAGCCAAGATATTACTTTATTGTAGCTTTTTCCAGGCTAAAGTTGGATCTCTTTCAGAAAAGCTCGATTATTAGCTGCTAGTATCCGTGACGATGCGTTCTTCATCCATGTCATGCTTCCAGATATTTCTGGATTCCCTGTGAGTTACCCTTATTTCATACCAAAGGTTAACCTTTTCCCCTTCTGACTATTAAGATTTGTCGCTGGAGGGGATTTTCAATTTTGTAAGTTCTACTACCTATTGTCTCTTCTCATAAGTGACCGTTTTTCATTGTTTCCATAGTTTTCCTGGAACATGTGAGCATTCGTACCATATATGCACCAATATGTTTAGCTACTATCTACCCCTGCGGGTGACTGATCGGGTGGGTCAATCGAACAGGTACTGGGTTAATGTGGTTGGGATGTGTTGCTTACCTTCACACATAGATTTCTTCGGTATATATTATTCTCCGAGGCAGGTAATGGTTGGAAGATAGGCCGGGGTGGCCAGTTCATGAAGAGTGATAAAACCTACACCAATGGATTGTGCCGAACAGGTTGAATTAGATGATCAAATTAGGGTCCGCGAGATCCCCCCCCCAATGCGAAGGCTGAAGACCTTAGGTAACATGGGTACATGCTACAATCAGTGGCACCTGCATTCAATATATTTCCAATTCATTACTCCTATCTGATGATCTTACGGACTGGATTGGACTAAAGTGAACTGTCAAGCTTAGCGATACAGACCACCGGAAAGCCAACACAAAGTTCCAAAGTCGTTCAGAAGCAAAAAAGATTTTTTGTGAGCACATTTAACACAAACATGACAAAGTTGGCCCGGGGGAACCTGACTGTCAATGGATATTGAATAACGCTTGCTTTAGTATACAGCAATTCTTCGTAATTCCGTGACGTCTCCTGATTTTATATAGCCAAATATCCTCCAAATTTCGCTGAATTTCGAGAATCGGTGGAAGGACAAAGCAACGATGTGCCTATAATTCCTCATAAATTACTGTGAAAATTTACCAGAAATATTAGTTTGGATCCACTGCCTGTTTGAGATATGACCGCCCCTTGACGTGGTGTGACGGCTTGCATGCTTCCAAGACCCAGAGAGCTATACATGTTGGCTTATCTCCAGTCGAAGATCCAATCATGCCTGGAAGGTCCAGGGGTAGGGGCCCGACGAAGTAGTCTCCTGATCCTCCCAGTCAAGGATTGATCTGAGTTAGCAGCCCAGACGAAAAAGCGAGTGGGAGATTAATTAATCAAACTAAATAGGCTTTCACTCAGGTATGGTCCGCTGCCTTGCAATCAGGTTCCCGTCACAACCAGACTTTGGTTGAGGTCCCTAATCGTTATTCTGCTTGGCGGCTGTACGTCTTTCCGACACAATTCGCGTCGCACAGCGACATGGCGCTCTAACTCGACGGATAGTCTGAGTCAGATCGATCATATTGCAGTTAGCTACCGTTGGCACAGTTCTGTCCAGAACTGTAGATCGTAGTGGACCACGGACGTCGATTCGGACCATGCGTTAGTTCTAATGCGATTTTTGTTTAAGCTCAACGGACATCGACGCAGGCCATAAACTCGATTGGCCGTCGAACGTCTGTGTGATTCGGCTGTTCGCAACAGCTACGAACAGAAACTATCCGATGAACTAAAAACTCCGACGAGCAGTAACGTAGACGAGCAGTGGGATCAAATCAAGCAGGCGGTTCATTTGGCAGCAGATTTCGCCTGTGTTCTTAGATTTAGCGTTCGTCAAAGACACTGAATCTCACAAGGGTCGCTGGGTCTAATGGAATAGAAACGCCAGCTCCCGAACTGCAATAGGGTGAATAAGATGCGTCGACAGTTGCAGCGTCAGTTGACGATAAGCCTGAAGAATGACCACGAGAACTGGTGCATGATTAAGGTAGACTAAGAGATGGAATTAGCGGTCGCTTCAGGTAACAGTCAAAGACTGTTTAAGCTTATACGCGACACAGGCGGGCGACGACCTTCGATAAGACTGGAGTGCTCATGCATGGTGGACAACAAAGGCTGGACCGTTGGGCTGAGCACTTCAAGGATCAGTTTAGCTGGCCACACGCTAACGTATTTAGGCCGACGTATGTAGCTGCGAATCCTTTGGAGGTGTCTGTCGACCTCTCAACGGAATTGGAAGTAGAGTCAAATATTCGACTTATGAAGAGGGGAAAAGCAGCCGGTCCCGACGAACTTCCCCCAGGTTCTTTTCAAACTGGATGGAGAAGCTCTGGTGGAATCACTTACCTACTTGCTTCGTGATATTTAGAACAAAGAGAGTATTCCAGTATTGTGAGATGATTCACTGATTGTACCCATCTTGAAGAAGGGCACACGGAGTGACTGCAGCAACCATCGTGGGATTAGCTTAATTCCGATAGTTACTAAGGTGTTAGCTTCGATAATGTTGCGTCTTAGTATGTTTGCGCTAGTCATGAATATCGAGGAAGATACTCAACGAAGTTAGGACAGTAGAAGACTTCCTTTTGAGGTTGGTGAACGGTTTATGAGGAAAACGGTATAATCTCAAGTGATGCATCGGAATTAGGTACAACCTCATTTACGTGTTCCATGACACTTATGACACATCATGCGAGGTAAATAAAATTCAGTTTTTAGGCCCTTTTACATTCGTGTTTTAATGTTGAGTAAAACCTTCAGATTTGGATTACAGGAGCTATTTGAGGTTAGTGTGGATTATTGTCGGTTCTGTTTGGGCTTTGTGCCCGAACAATGAGAATTTTCGTCGATGTTAATGGGTTAGAACCCCCACGCATTGGTTAGCAGCACCTATTTATAATAACGCCAAAATGCTTCGGTTCGCGTAATTGCACCGCGAATTTGATGTGAAATTTTTCTAACTACACTTCTTTACACAATGTAGACTTTACTACCACTTGAGCGATAAGTGACGCCTGGTTCGGGTGCTAAATCCGAGCAGTCTTCTAAAACCATTCGGAAAAACCTAAGACAACGTTAAATCTGAATCATTTGTCCACTAATGATGACCGGCGCTGGTCAAACAGCGTTGAGGTCAGTTGCTGTGGCAGGTGCAAGAGGCAATTCAAACCAACCGCAGAGATTCATTTAAAAGGAACTCGTGTTTTTTCATTTAATTTAGTTCAAGTCAAGCAATGACTTTATGTGCCCATTTGGATTGGCATTCACTTCGGTGTGATTTCTATCTGAAACCAGTTTTTCATTGATATGTATCGATGCAAAAGCGGTCCTGGGAGTTACTCTGTCACCAGAAAACGACTAGTCAGCAAAGGATATCATTTCAAGACGGGGAGCGTTTACGGGCCAAGTTACTGGCCCGAGAGGGCCATTTTTCGGCTATTGAAGTTGGAGATTGGTGTGGAATGCAAGCTTCCGGAGCCTTCTTGTTATTATTGTTGTTGTTTTCAGGAAGACAATGAACTCGAGATAACTTTTTTCTAAAATCTCTTTCTTAATTCTAGTTCACGTTTGAGAGCCGTACCCATGTTAGATCGGATTGGTAGTGCACCTATTCGGAAAGCGGAGGGTCAATAGTTCACTCCCGATCCGTGGCGCTGACTTTTGGTTGGGAACTTCGTAAATGGATTTCGGATACCATGTTATCTGTTTGTTCTATCACATACTTTTATCATTCACATAATTTCTGCTTGGTTAAGCCTGACTTTTTTCCTCAAAATTGGCACATGAGAACGTGAATTGCTCCATAGTGGCCTTATTGTGTACTTGATGAGTTTTACTGTACTCATTCACGACGATGTCAACCGCATGTGCTACAGAGACTTACGGAGATCCACAATGGATCAAGATCACTTTAACCTTGTTTTGTGTGACAACCTACTACGGCTACCCAAAGGCTTAAAATAGCTCGACAGAGTTTCAGACCCAAATCAGATATTCTATGATATTTAGATTTAAATGAGAAACAAAATGAATCATTTCGAAGATCCAAACAAAGGATTTTGTTCCGTTGCTTTCTACAGCAAAAACAAGACTGCAAGTGGTAGGACTGAGAGGGACTAGAAATTCGGAGACGGCTCTTTAAAAGTGACGATTGGCAAACGCCTCACGGTTTGGATCCTTCCACCCTAACCGGCTACGTATCTTGTAAATCTTTGAAATGATCAGGTGTACTTCTCGTTACATCAGACATTTAACAGGCGTTATGCTCAAGATGTCAATACACCAGGAGCGTGCTGCTGTCATTCAGACATTAAACCTTCGCAGGTTACCAAATGTCTCGCACAGTATTTAACTTTTCCTGTAATCTGGGACGTTTGGTTTGCTTTAAACATAAAATAAACGAATGATCCGAATTACCAGCGTTGCTGCAAATACCTACGACTATTGTTAGTGAACACAACGTGGCATCACAAGTTAAGATGTGACATATAATATCGAGCGCTTGTCGAGCAGAGTTGGACGCCACACTGAAAAAAGTGTGAATTCGCCAGATACTGATAAACAGAAATACCAGCCAAAAGGTTTTCACTACATTATATCAGTTTTAATCGATAGGACTCAAATGGACTGCAAAACAATGACGACCACGTGACCCGGCAAACAGTTGGCAACACTTATGCAGATCATGGCAGCTACAAATTCGACCTGGTGAATTCCCAAGCATTCGTTAAATAATCACCATAGAAAACCGTCAGTAATCGGCAAAGCGCAGCTAAGTCGATTACTCAACTCAAAGCTTGGTACTTAGTTGGTGGCACAACCAGCTTGGTTAATATGACGATAAATGCATTTCCGCCACTATGGCCGTAACCACACTTCTGCGTAGTCGCTGAAAGTCAGCACATTTTTGATTCATTTGCCGAGTTAGTGTTCTGTAAACAATAGGACGTTTTAGGCATATGAATTTCAAACGGAAACAATGTGCTAACAACTCACAAATAATCCGTCCCCATTGGGATGTGGACAAAACTAAGCATTTTTGTACTTACTCAGCCTTCGGATAATCTGCTGTGCAGACGTCGGATACCAACCCCGTGCCCGCACTTGAATTTAATCCAGGGGTTTCAGGTTTTGACATAATAAGCTCCGTGGCATCTGCACCACCTAATTCCATGCACTGGAGCCGCAGGGCAATTTCAAAATCTCTGTCCAAATCTGTCTTATCTTCACTGGGTAGACAGACATCAGGCCCTTGATTGTATGTGAAACTAAATTAGTCAGACTTACGTGTGCTACAGATATGGGTATTGCGCCCCTTATGCATCACATATGTACCACAGTTTGGACAAGCTTCCGTTCGACAACCGCATTTTTCTTCGTGTTCCAACATTGTGGATGCCGGAAGCACAAGGTCGCAAAACTTGCAAGTGACCGAGCGCATCTTGCACGTCTCCTTCGATAATCAAACGACTGTATGCAAACGCGTTCTTTTTCTGCACGCTTACTCGATGCCTGGCAGCGTCCCAACGTTCAAACGATTCGAAACACCGACCACATTGCTCGGTTGAATGAGCTTCGGATAAGTGTTTTCCCAGCAGAGTTTTTCGAATTAGCTGACTACAAAGAGAGCACCTGACCAGGCTTCGAGTGCAATAAGCCTCGTGGATCACGAAATTTGACAAGGCAATAGAACCGCCACTTCCAGCTTGAAAGCATGAATTTGAACTTACCAGTTTGAACAGGTTCGGTTTTCCATTCTTGCATTGTGACTAAAAGTTAGAGGTGGACAATGAGTTAAAGGGTCCGCAGTTTGCGAAAAAAACTAATCACCAGGACCAATCACTTTCTCAAGTTTAGTGCCTGTGTAATATTAACGTCACAAATAAATTGGAAAAGGTTACACTTTAATCCACATCTAGATCTGTGCGACCAGCTTCATCATCCGCGAACTGAGAAACAACAGTGTGACGAACAAGCTCAATCCAAGTTACGCGTGCTCCCACCTATATTAGTTAAAATAAATGACGGAGGAATGATAGATTCATTCAGTCAGAAGTCTGTTCTTTGGCGTGTACGCGAGAGAAAAAAGCTGTTACGATGGGACAATAACATGCAGTATTTTCTTCTAAAATACTGCGGAAGTCATCCAATCCTAGCTACTGACAAAAATGTTTCGTGGCTGCGCGTAATCCAGCTCAAGAAGAATTATTTT
The DNA here is from genome assembly GCA_008360955.1 of Fasciolopsis buskii. Taxonomy (NCBI): domain Eukaryota; kingdom Metazoa; phylum Platyhelminthes; class Trematoda; order Plagiorchiida; family Fasciolidae; genus Fasciolopsis; species Fasciolopsis buskii. The sequence goes on along the minus strand of LUCM01008822.1, from coordinate 108,901 downwards.
GTGAAGAATCAAAAGACCAGAATTCCCGCAGCTTGGTCTAATCCTTACCGAACATGCCAAATCCATGGAGAACGACAGTAGTCAAGGGGATAAAACCGCGATGTCCCTGTCCGAAGGTTCCGAATTCAAATCCTCCTACCGCGGGTCAACTACTCTGATCCACAGCCCTCAGCTGGACGCGACCCCCTTTCCGAACACAATATATTTTGTCATATGACCAAAAAGATAAAGAAATACGTTGCTTCGCTCCAGTTACCAGGGCGTAGCATACCGAATAACTACTAAGAATACTTGATCACATCGAAGAGGGGTTGGTGCGCTACCTTACAATGCAAGGTGGGGACAACAAACAGTATGTTGCTGTTTGAGAATAGAAAAAGTTACATCCAGACAGTACGTGGAGAGGGCATGCAAAAACACTCGATGTTAGTAGCTATGGATGAGATAAGGTAGTGGGGCATAGCCTGTGATGTTAAGTGAAGCGTTTGTAAATTATGAGAATCAGCAAGGCGGAGTAGAGGAAAAACACTGGATACTGAGGTAACCTAGAACATTTCGTGCCAAATGACGGCTTCGTTTTCCTAATCGCCACTGTTCACGGTTCACCGCCATATCCTTCAGTGTCTCCAGCCAGCAAATCGGTGAGTCCTTCGGACCCCAACCACGAGGACGTAAGACACCTACTTTACCTAACTTCGCTGTACATTTTGTCGTCCCACGTTGCCACGTCATCTGTTAGCCGCCACATGGTTTCTTCCATTCCTTAGGAGGAATACCAAATAGGAAACGATATGGCAGACGAATGTTCGTCATACACAACACGTGACCCAACCATCGTAGTCTGCTAGGTTTCATACGCTGAAACATGCTATTTTCAGAAGTGGCACCCAATACCAGATNGCTTCACTCGCATGCTGCTTTCAAATACACCCAAACATCTTTTCGATACACCGGTCGAGTGTCTGGGTTGTCAGTATTGCAATGGTACAGAGGTAAGTGAGAGTGACACGCAAGTGGTCACAACGGCCAAGGGCGAGCAAACTGCCTTATACGTTTGATCCGTTGTGTGTAACACAGACCAATCTGGCCCTTTAGAGAACAAGAGCGATGATCAACAAGCGGACACTACGGCACTTGCACACTCATTGTTCGTTAGCTTGCACATCGTTTCGCACGTGTCGTTTTGTTGTTTTACTAAACGAAAGTGCACGTTTTTGAGCAGCGACGTCGATTGCGGCGCCCCGCTTTTGATGTGAATTCGTACTGTAATCAATCTCTACTTATTTACATCGCAGATTTCGAAGGAAATTTGATGAAGTCTCGTCGAAGTTGAATCCACCGTGGGCTGTCGCTTTAGTAAGGATACCATTTATCCTCACCCATCGGTCAGAAATGCATTTACGGCTTCTTTTTGCGTTGAGCATTTGGCTGCTATGGCCTGTGGTTAGGAAGATTGGCAGTCTAAACGGGCTGCAGCCGTATGGGCGTAACTGTGCTGGTGAATTTCTAGCAAAGCATCTTGTTCCTCGAGTCGCTTGTTTAATCGAACGTTGACCACCCAGTCACATCGAGTTCACCACTATATTTGACCGATTTTCTTAACACGTATCTCGTAATACATTTGCTTGCGCCTAAACATTGTGACCACTTGTGCGTTTCTGTTACTCGGCTCCGTACGATTGCTATACTAGCAACCCTGCCATTTGGCAGGTATAGAAAAACGACTGTCGAAAGCAGTAGCATGGTGAGTATATTCTAACGACTGCTTGCGAGCGGGCCATATGTAAAGAACGCACAGGTGACTATCACTTTAGGTATTTAAAGTTTGGTTAAACAAGATATCCAGGGGACTAATCTTTGTTACGCTACGGAAGCAGACCGGGGAAACTCCGAGTACCAACGAAAAGCGCAGGACAGTGCCTTTGGTAAAGTAGCACATTCATAAGTCTGCGACAATGCCTGTCGAATCAAAAGATCGTTTTGGTGACTAATTATGGCACGTACTCCGACTGAACTAACTTGATCGGGTTACTCTGCAAGCTTTAACCTTTTTAATGAGGCTCAAACATCGTTCGGTGACAGCCTCCTGTACTACCCCATGGTGTTGCAGGAGTATTCAAATCGGATGCTTACTACCCACATCTGCTCGGGAGTGGCATCAGGTTGTGAAAGGAACTAGTTTTGTAAGGGAGAAGCAGGAAAATGTTCAGCATACCTCAGAATCATAGAGTCAGCTGGATAGCGGCTGATAGATCTTGCTCTTTTTTGATGTTTGGACAAAAGATGACGGAGCTTTTCTTCCACTTTCGTTATCTCTCTTGGGCTCCCCTCGGTCGCATGTTAGGAAACAGATATTCTTCTCAGTTTACTTCCTAAAAATTTCAACTGGTGCTCTTTGATTTTGCACCTTAGTTAAACTGACAGTAGTGGTTTCTACATGTGGCTGATGGCGGCAATATAAACTCCACTGTTTTAATTTTTGTAGTTTATGTCCACAGTGCCAGTAACTTTGGATAGGGAAGCTGGTAAGCTGTGGTTACTGTTGGCGCACGGCTGGTCTCCGGGGTCTTAAGCCTTGCATTATGAGGGCAAACTTCATAGTTTTCCGTATATCTCAATCGGAAACAAATACTAATGAGGACTATTTTAACTCCCAAAGATCTCAAAATCTCGGGAAGAGGGAATGATACAAATTAATTTTGATCAGCTGCATCCAATCATCCGACGGTCGTGAGAAGAAATTCGGAGGCCATTGCATAATTTGGAATAACCGGAGAATATTCTCTGGTTCCGAAATTACCAAGGCCTGCTTACAATAGGCACACTCCACTCTCTCGTTAGGCCTGAGGCGGTTCGGAGTGTAAAGAAACATTAATGAAAGCGAAAGTTTCATATGGAGCCGGACAAATATGAAAAAACGCTTGCAGGCAATTTTAATAAAAAGATTCAATAGTGATATTACTTTATTTCTCAAACAGTGCTGGAAAATGCGACGCGCATAACCATGACATGCGACGATAGCGACAAATTGGGGAGAAAACAAGAAAAAAGCCCTCGTAGCAAAGTGTGGGTGGCCTACAAAGTGGCTAGTAATGCATTTGCCAGGTTACATTTGTATGTTAAGTGCCTAAGTGATAACGACATTCCACGCGGCGGATTTGAGTCAGACAGGGACCTCCCGTCAGTGCCGCTTGGCGTCTCTGTTGCGCGTCCCGTAGGCCGTCTTGTGCATGCAGAAGACCAGGATGGATGGATAAAGCCACTAATAAGTGTTTGGAATTAGTGAGATTCGTAAATTGGGGGAATAAACACGAATCGTACCTGGCAGAATGGATACTACGTGGCAAAAACGCACTAAGCCAAGGAACGAGAAAGTTTTAGGTGGTATAGAAGGCAACATATAGCCTAGTTAGCAGTGCATTGAACGGGCACTAACAGCATAGAAGGCCGAAAATTCAAAGCTCGGTTTCTTTTGGCAGGTGGAGATTGCGACACGGGATAAAAATTTCGCAATCGTAAGTCCGATTCATGAGATTTGTTTCGAGCAATTTTGATTTAAAGAATTTCGGCTGGGCCCAGTGGTGGAGACAAAGTTGGAACAAAAAGACGGTGAACCGGATTCGAATGAAGCGGTTGCTGGTGGAATTTGTGAATAACAGTTGCCAAAAGCAGTAGTCTATTTCCACATTCGGCAGAGCAGAACAAAGATTCACGAGGGTTCATGGTCCTCGGCCATTTTTCACGGGGAAAATTGAGATGCATGTAGAACGTCAGCGCCTATCAGACGCTAATCAAAAACCTTTACCTTGTGAGTTTGCTTTTGATAGTTTTCACAAAAGAACTTGGAGAATGGGCAAGAGGAAGCCAGCACAAAGTGGTGCACATGAATATAGGACCTGGAGGGCTTTTACCCGTACAATGCTAGTGGGTGGGACTGACCGTGGGCTGGCCATCCAACCTGAATAACGCCGTTTAGAGGTAAACGCAGGAGGCGTAATCCGACAACCTATCTGCACCCGCACACCTCTGAAGATGAGTTGCCCGTCCAATGTGCGTCGGCCAAAGCGGTGGATCTGACTGCGCCCCGTGCCACTGTGATAACGCCGATAAAAAAGGGAAGTGAATTAGTTCGAGCATGGCTTACGCAAGACCAGCCAAATATCGGGTTTCCGTGAGTGGATAACCCCACGCGAGCCGAAACCGAAGTAACCAGAGTACGAAGTACTTGTTTACATCTAGGCAGGACTGAACTGCCTGGAGGGTAAAAAACGAGTTGTGGATTGGCCTAGCTGCCAGCTGAGGATAAACAATCAAACAGGGGCCTGACGGGAAATAGGTATTTCCAGCAACCATTTCCGTTGACCTCTTCGCCCTGTCTTCTGACTCATAAGGCTCAATGTCCCAATGGTAGTTGTGCGTGAAAAGCTGACACCGTTCGGAAATGTATAATGATGTAAGGCGGAGTGATGATGCTCATAATTACGGTGGGTCCCTCAGGTCAGCATATATGTCACCAAAGGATTAAGCGGAAACTTTTGGTTATCCGGAGGAACGAACATATATTCGAGTTAACTGGCGAATACATGACGATGGTCTGTTCGGGTGTGACCTGAAACAAAGCACGCACATCCAGAACTGGGGGAGTTTTGCATGGCGCAGTGAACTGGACAATGAAAGAAACCGAAATCAAATCGCTTGGTTTTTTCCTCTGCCTGCGCTTGGTATTCGTCCAGGCAGGGTTGAATAACACAGCAGTATCGACTGATCAGCAACCATAACTCCGATCTAAATGAATAAAGGCTGCACAGGGAGTTAAAGCAACTGGCAAGGAATACCAACTGACTGCTGATATCTGGTGACTACATCGTGCCGGGCGGTGACCAGGGGGTTGCGATTTTAAAAGAATAGCATAGAAACGGCACACCAAAAGTGCTTCTCAAGTAAATTTGGTTCTGCATGTAATAATAATATTGAGCAAATTTCTCGACATTCGACAGGCATGCGCGAGGCAAGATCAAATTTACACAAAGATGGCGCAGTAGAAAATTGGAAAACAAAAGTTCAGTCGTGAAGATGCAGTGTCTATGTTGTCAAGACCAAAACCCGCAATAAGATGGGAAAAAACGAGTTTTCAAGCTTTAAATCGGAGCCAGATAATCCATCGCCGAAGCTTTCTGGGGCTGACTATGAGTCGCGCACTGTGAGTCAATCCATGTTTAAACACATCAAAGGTGCGTATCGCAGGTGCGAAATCTGGCCGGGAAGCAATGGTGGGCGTTGTCAAATGGCCGCGTTCATCAAGAATCAGGAGGGTTATATGGTAAAGATGAAGAACAATATCGATGTAATAACGGGATGGAGAAGAGTCAAAATCACACTGGATATCATAGGAGGTGGATGGAGAATGGTAATCAACAACGTTCAGTAGTCAAAATTATACTTAAGATGAAACAGTGGGAAACATTCAAGGTTGCATCAAACAATTTACGGGACGAAATATATGAAGAATTTTGGACGGAGACACAATTGGACTTACAAAAATGGTCAGTGGACTTATGCGGCTGGGAGCGGATTGTGATGTGCGGCGGAAAGAAAACCAGTACGTGTAACATTTGCAATCAATCCTTAAATACACTTGCCATGAATGACCTGTGTTGCCCCTGTTTAATATCGAAGATTATGGCGTTCTGTGGCTGTAAGTGTCTGAAGGTTGGAGGTTAACGCTACAGCTCAATATTGGTGGTAACTTTTGTTGAAACTACTGGATCTACAGCAGGCACGGACCCGTCGTTGGCGGACCGAGTTTTTGTTAAAGAAAAATATGACGCCGTGTGTTTGCATTTTGCTTCCGTTGGGTGAGAACAGCCATATGCTGAAGTTTACACAGGATCTCAGAAGGGCATTAGCTATTGCATACCCCCGTAGGTTGAAAACTGACCACATTTCGGCAGTCCAAATTTTAAATTGAAAAGCAGATGATGGCCAGATTGTAACGGAGGCGTTGCAGAGAACTAACGTCTTCACAGGGAATATTTTCCCGATTTTTGAAGGCAGAAAATGATGCAAACAGTGCTGATGAAAGTCAAAATACTTGCGGTGGTTTCGGCGAGAGGCGAAGATGCACATCACCCAAAACAGAAGAAAATGCGATAAAATAGAAGCCCATCTAGGTTCGACACAAAAGCTGTAGCCTGAAATATGCATAACGCAAATCAGAATACTCTACAAACGACGGGACAGGAATTTTTAGTGTAATAAAGCTGACGAAAAATGGAAGCGAATATGAAGTAGATGTGAACCGGAAAATAAGTTAAGACCAAAGAACGTTCAAAACTCCGAGGGAACTGATGTTTAAATGCATTGCGCGTGAGGTTCGGTGAGTGACATACTAAGCGGGAATTCGAGGAAAGAGAACAAAAATGTTGTGTTGCTCCAAATCGCTATCGGGATGCGACAAGTGGGTTTGGCCACAGTTGAGGGAAATCAGATAAACGAGCGAAGAAACTGGATGCAGATGACGTTTGTAGCACTTTAATTTGACTGTGCAGACTTTCGGCTGAAGTTGAGCAGCGTAGAATTGAAGTCTTTCCACTCAATGGTGGATAACAAAAGGACTCGAAGAAATACCTGTTGCAAAATTATGTTGCAAATTGACGAGCAATAATAAAAGAAGAAAGCAGAAGTTAGCCTTGCTCCCAGAAGGGAAATTCATAAAGGTATAAGCACAATATCCGAAAACTTCAGATGCAAATGAATTCTACCCGGGTGGGAGAAGCTTTGAGAAGACGCAGGAGCGGGGCGAACCTGAGAGGCACGCGTGCACAAATGGTCTACGAAGATGCCAAATGCAACGCAATTATCGCGGAACTAACAGAGTGCTGGACGCCCAATCTAAAATTCATATTTAGGAAGAGGACGTATGATTAATGATGGACTATCATTTATGTACATGCGGATCGTTGCAGCCGCGCTGCCCTCTAATAATCGGCTTCCAGAGATTAGAAACTGACTGCGCCGCATCAAAGGGGTTATCGTGAAAGCTTAGTGGAGTTTTCACATCAATTGGAGAAAATTCTATTCGGGAAAGACAAAGCAGAGTGTACGTTTTCTGGCCATGTTTTTTGTGACCATGAAGTTTGAGCTGATGGAGCCGCAGCGGGTATAGTTAAAATGATTCGCATCTACAGGGCCACAGGAGGGAGATTACACACCTGGTAGCAGTTCGGCATAAGAAAGCTGATTATTTTCAGTAGTGAATAAAATCGAGGATTGCGCAGTGAGTGTCAGATTTCAACAATGTAAGGTAGAAGCTTAGAATTTCTTTATCTGAGACAACTAGATATGGAACTAACTACTAATCATTTGGATCCCGTTATGCTTGTTCGGAAGAATAGAGAGGGAGGGAGGAGTGTAATCCAAGATCTTTTATTGCGAAGGAGGTGGGGACTGTACGAGAATCCAAGGTGAAAGAGCTTGCAACAAAGCGCCTTTCGTGGCAGAAAATTGCGTTGGCGAAGAACAGCACCTTCATTTACGGGAATTCAACTCATCCTGTATATGGTCGGCGAGGTTAGGTAGATCTAAGGAGATCAAATGTGCAGAATATCTCCATATTATCGGCGAATAGGAAAGGGTGCCTTGGGGTGCGGGTATATATATTGGTAACGTACATGAGAAATAGCAGGGTCCCAAATAGGCTAATTTGAACGGCGCCGCTATTTAACTGCTGGAGAGCCGACAAACAATCACCGATGTCCGAGAGAAGCCCGTTAAATGGGGCAAATCTAGGATATAATAGGATCCATGATCGCGAACGACATTTGTAAGCCATGCAACTTCGGTCCATCAAGCGCCTAATAAACAAAATATGGTCTCTAATTCCGGAAACTGCTCCACCGGCCACTGGAATAAGAGCCAGGTCCGTCAAACCAATGAAAATGTCTTTGCATTTCCCGTCCAGCCGGTGGCAAACAAATGATCAAATACTACCTCTTGTCAACCCAATATATGCCACCCCAACATCTCGAATGCTGCATCCAACTTCTTTGTCCCTGGGTCGCTCATTTTTAACTATGGAAAGTACTCTCTAAATCTTAACCGCTAGACCCACACTGAAAAATGCTGCTTTCCTCTTACCGTTTACAATACCTTCACAAATCCAAAGACCAAAAATGTCGCTTTTTATAAGTCTTCAATAGTCGTCCTTGGATAGGGCAATCCTTATTTAACCCTAACCACAAACTTTCTGCTCCAATTCCAATGAAAACCCACCCACTCGCCAATCTCGCTATCCGGCTCGTCCTGGATGCTCCGCCGCCCCCAAACACTTTTCACCATCCACCGCCTAACCTTTACCTGAGAAGTGCTCCCCATTGGCCCGGTCTTTTCAGGGGCTGTACCGCCCCTGCTGATGTGGTTCCGGAAACATGGCTTTCCATGCTACAAAAATCTACCCCCCTGAGACCACTCTTTTCTTGAACGAAACTTAGGTTCTTCTTCCAGTTACCTCCGAGATGGGCATAAGGATTCGACTCTACAAACGCAGCCATCCATGTAGTAATATGCTATCAATAACTTTCGTCACTGTCCGTTCCGAATTCTGCATCTACCCTTCCCGCAATCAATCCAAGATGGCCTGTGGGCATTCTCCATGTTTCCACACAAATGCTCAACCTTCCACGTTTCCAGGTGTTTCTGGCGATGTTCCTTCCAAGCCCAGTGCATCAACTTTAAATTTACCGCTTCCTCCTCGCTGCAGTTTGGCTCATCAGGCCAAACTCCCGACTGTTGGTCTCCCTACATAACAATTCAGCATTGGTTGCACATCCAATGTTTCTCTGATTATGCTTAAGGCGCGATCTCTCTTGTGTAAAATTGTAACCCTGAGACGTTTTTACACAAAATCACTAGTATAACATTAATCTAATCACTGAAACGTGGTTGACGGGGTACACACCCCTAAACCAAATATTTCTCAGTGGTCACGACTCTTTTCTACTACATCGAACTAACCGGCGTGGAGGTGGTTGCTTGGATTACGTTTGCCCGATCTTTTAACATTTCTGAGCAGATTCACAAATAAACCGATGAAGGAAAAAACGCAAAACGCCTTCCTTTTGGTCTTCAGTAAGATGTTTGACATAGTTTATCAATGAATGCTCCGACTGAATAGAATCCTCAGCTGGTTTTATAGTTAGGTGGAAGATTTTTTAATAAAATGATAATAGGTACATTTTATTTCACCTTTATGATGTCATAGGTGTCTATCCTTGGGTCTATTCCTTTTCTCCTCTACAATACTGACTCAGTAAAGGGTTCTTTATTTGCAGACGGCGTAAAAATTGCAGGTAGAGTGAATAGCACCGAAATGGCCACCAACTCAGCTATAGTACTAGTGTGATCCCGTCAGTGGGATGTGAGCCTTAATGCAAGCAAAAGAAGCTTACTGGCAAAACCCTCAGAGATTAAAAGAAAAAAGCGTAGGGGTGAGTCTTTTGCCACCTAATGCACCAGAAACACCTAAGCCAATATTGGCGTCAGATTTCGAGCGGGCTACAAGAAGAAAACTGGCTAGACATGACCTTACTAAACCAGAGCCAGCCGTTCGTTCGGGAGGTGGGCTTGATTTTCTCGCAAATAAGACTAAAATTGAACCTCTCTGGAGTACTGCTGTCAGCTTTTGACAATATTTCTCAAGAGGGACGTAGCATGCTTGGTGCGCATGCACCGATTAGTCGCTGGTATTTCTGCGAATCAACAACATAGGTATAGACAGAAATTTTATTTACTGGGTCTTTTCTGGTTGATAAAGGCGAAGTCTAAGATTTTCATTGAGTCACTGAAATATTGAAAGTCTTAACGAATAAAGCGGGGTTTAACTTTTCGAGGTGATCGCTGGTCAAAAAATAACGGAAAATAATGCAGTGGTGGGCAATTCACATTTGAGATTGAGTTTAAGAATGAGCTCACTCCGCAATGTGAGAGTGGGCTCACGGATTAGGTGACTGATTGAGGAGGGGAACATAGATGTTTAGAAATTAATTGAGCGTGGGGCTGGAGAAGGCAATAGTGGGGTTAGAATGTTGATTAGCTTGCCATTAAAGTAAAATTTCCCATAACAACCTCCACTGATGCAATGGCAATAGCTGCTCTCCGGCGTGCCATCTTGCGGTATGACCACACCGGAAGATGCATCTCCAGGGCCAAACCGAAGTGGATCATTTAATATCGCAATGATACGGATGCTCCATTAGCGGCTGGAGGCGATGGACTTCCGAAATCGGTGCACCAACCGCATTTTTATCAAACACACCAAGGCCGCCTTTAGTTTGTGATCGTAAACCTTTCGGACAGATTTGCTGGGATGGATACTGCAGGATAACCACTGGAGACTAAAGGACGATATCCTTCCATCTTAGTTATGGTAGGTTAATTCATTAGGTGGCGCGGCGCTGCCCTAATTCCATCTGCCGACGGTGCTGCGGTAGCTCAAAAATCTAATAACCGTACAAAGGATCGGTGGTGTTCAGTAGTTCCATACTAGCAGAGGAACCCATTTTCAAAATGCAATCCCCATCGAACTGTGGCCACTGTGCAAAGTCAAAAATTCAGGAACTACTCCATACCACAAGCACGCAAATAAAAGAACGAAGAAGGTCATTCTCTCTAAAGAATGCCAGCAATCTAGGTGCCACGGGATGCTGTTTTGACTCCGTAACTGAGGAAGCTCACAAACGTAATGCGAATGAGAAGAACGCCGTCGTCTTTAATGTACCCGACCGGCTCCCACTGCCACTGGTCCAATCTACCATTCTCAGTGCTTGAAGCATGACCCACCACTCCTGTCTGTGTTCTAGGCTCCGGAAAACATCCCCCAAGAATAACTGTCCAAATTTATTTCAATTTCGTTATGACCTTTCTGCTAAGGAGTTCATAGCAAACAAGGCGAACACTACTAACTATACGCCTTATAAAAATATCAAGATCTTTACGGATAAAACTCCGTTTCAGAGAGATATTTTATGATCACCAAAGTTTACCGCAGCTTCTCAAGTTGGTAGGACTTCGGTTGTATCGAGCGCTCCCTTTCTGACCAATGCGCTGCCAGTTCAGGTTCCTCCTAATGGGCCAAATCCTGAGCCTACTGCCAAGGTTTCAACCGATCTACCTTCTCCCTGTGACAGTCTCAATCGCCCCACATCTCCGGCTATCCCGTGCCCGGTGACCAATACCGGGACCAAAATACAAAACTCATCAGAATCTACATCTTCAAGCAATTTGTCCAACCGAAATCTCCCGTACTTACGCTGCTCAATTTTTTGTCTAATCTGTCCACGCCACAAATCTGTTACTAGTCTGTCTGAGAACAAATCTTATGATGGCAGCGGCACTCCACCTTCGCGTGTATCTGCTGCGAAAGTGGTGATCCCTCGACATTATCTCCTTTGGTCGCAACCAATACCGGTGGACCTAGATGAACCTCAGTCCCATTCGCCCTTCCAACCACCCCGCAAACGTGCTCATCTAAATCCACTAACTCTGGTACCCCAAGATAAGAGCACTGATGGCATAACCACGCAGATAATTGCCGTCTCACCGATGTTTTTTCGGGCTAATATCAACCGCTTGGCATATACCCCATCCCAGATACGCCCTCTAGCACTTCCTTGTCCTTCCGTCAAACAACAACATGGCACCCAGCCTAAACCAGTTGACTTCCACGGGAAGCGCATATCAGTGGCCTATTCAACTAAACACAAAACCCCGCACTCCATTGGCCATCCTGTTAATTCAGTAGGTCAACCTGTCCATACACCTCTACTGTCTGGCACTCTCGGCACACTCAACTCGAGCAAGCCATCCCGGCATGAGCTTTGCCAAACCGGAAGGTCCACAAACTCACGAAGGCTTGCTGACCGCCGCCTACAATTACGAGTTGACTAGCCCACTGTATTCATGCCTCCACCATCCTCCGGTAACACGATTGCCACATTTTAGCATGATACTAATGCCCTCCATATTTAAGGCATGCCGCTTATCCTCCCTACCGCTTCCATCCATTTACCACTAGAACCTCTTTACATGCACTTCCGCCACTCCAATGTCCCTTTCCTTTTACTACACGCTGAAGTCCTCACCCCAACTACAAGTATCCTCATGAATTTGCACGATTTACCCCTGGATCCTCCCAGGCCACCTGGCAAATTTTAGATAACTCTATTTCGCCTTTTTGAGCCACAACCTATCATAAGACCCCTTTTCCTTCTCCATTCTTTTCCAGTGCTTACCCCAATCGCCTCAGCTAGAAGACAGCTCTCCCGACTCTCGCGAATTCCAAAAGTAACGCCATTCCTCAAAAATTCATGCGCATACCTGCTAACCGGCTTTTTCTCCGGCACTTTCCAAATCTCCCTCCCCACTAACCCCCTAGATTGCCAGTCCCGCCGTGACAAGGTAACAATTTGGCCGCCTAACACTGTCCCACCCCCACTGATACCATATCACCCACAATGGCATCCTCTAACAACCGGCTCATTAACTCCCAAGCTTCTTCTATCACCTTGGTCTTCAGCCTACAAATCCATTGACAAAGTCCCTCGCCGACCAGTATACCTAACTCTACCGAACGTACTCCCTTATCGCAGCTATGCACTATCCGAACCTCTAATCTATCCCTTGATTATTCGACCCCCATCAAAACCACCTCTTGGAAATCACGTGGACTTAAATGTTCCAGTGAATTTCCCTTACTCTTCCTGAACTCCCGATCACTGACTCGTAAAGTAAGGGAGCTGAGACTGTTGCAGCTAAAAACTCCTACGATAATATTTGGTAACAGAGACTTGGTTAACAGACCACAGTTCCGCTCCGTCTTTTTCACTGCAGGGTTATACGCCCTTCCAAACCAATAGATCAAGTCGTAGAGGAGGTGATTTCCTAGCCTACGTGAAGCAGCCACACAGCGCTTCCGCTCTCCATCACCCACTTCTTGATTCCATCCCTGACACCATTTGGCTTCTGCTACAATTACCCGAGCTCCCAATCTACATAGGATGTGTATACCGACCACCAAACTCGAATGGTTCTGATATTTCTCGTCTAACCCAAGCCCTCATTTATCTTCATGGTCTCCCCCCAGCCGTAAGATAATTGCAGGTGACTTCAATGC
>LUCM01008822.1:74656-93798 GCA_008360955.1 Fasciolopsis buskii | reverse complement strand
CTAACGCTTTCGTCTTCGTAATGGCAATTCCAAATCTGCTACCCTATCATTCCTTTTAGGAACCTGTTAGCTAGAACTGGCGCTCGTGTTCTGGTCCAGTCAACCAAAACTACGCGGATTATCGCACTGGATGTCTCAAATCGCATCTTTGCGACCGAGCAAAACCGCGATTGCTGCTGTCTCCGGATTGGCTTGCGCGCCTCGTATTCCCCACCCGTACTGCTGAACAAGATCAAAAGATGCGACAGTGTAAATGACAGCGTAGAAGACATTCTTGGCTAGTGAATTTAAAAAGTGTTCATACACATTAGTTCTCTTATCTGACTCGCCTCCCGGTAAAGCTTACCGCCATCCGTATATAAATATAATCACTATCCTTGGAGTTCCATATCCAAAGCTCCACAAATTTTCTCCAGACAGTTTGAGACAATCTTCCTCCGCTCAGCATTTTTTTGGCCATTTGTAGTCAACTACGTGTCTCATCCAATTTGCCTGACGTTCCGCCTGGTTTTCACCACTTCCATCCAAGTACCGCATTACCACTGCTTGTCGTCTCTTCGGCTTAATTTTTACGTCCATTACGTAACGCTCCCGACGTTTGGGGACTCCGGCCATATATCGATATCCGCGGTTGGGCTCCGTCCATTTTGTGCACCAGCGATGATGATATTTAGTGCACTTAAACACGAAAGGGCTCGTAGCACGCTGCTTGAAAGCAGTCCAAGGAAACTTTTTGGTCTTGAAAATGAAGTTTTCTATTTTTTCTTTTCATTTACATACTTGCACTTTCCCCATTGCTTTGCAGTATCTCATTTCATATTTCAGTGAGCTTCTGCAAAAACGCAATATGGCTCCTACCCCCTTACCCCATTAAATTTCTATCATTTACATTTCGTGTGCATCATCCTTGTAAAACTTTGATCTTGCCTTGCGCATGCCTCTCGCAAACCGAGAAATATAGAGTATTATGATAAAACCCAGTAAAGCCTCAAGTACTGAAACAAACTACCGCGAACGGCAAAAGCAGGAAGTCTCTGCGTACCCGCTTACTTATCCACGGTTCATGGATCTTCTTACCATACCCTTCAAACCGTAAATATTTGTTGCGAGTTGCAGCCACCAGTTGATTCGGCCGCTCCGTCCACGGCTCCGGGAATTTCGCTAGCTGACTCTGCAAGCCACACGGATTTTTGCGCACAACCAGGGACAAAGGCGACCGTCTTTCAATATCTTCATCAAGAGAAGCACAATGACAAAAAGTGGCGAGATCCTCGGTGCAACCTAGTTGGTAACTCCACTTCAATACGCCAATAACTCTCACAAAAATTGCAAGCAGGCTGCAAAGAAAGCAAAATGGACAACTTTAGGTGCTAGAGGACTGCGTTTACCGAAAAGAGGTTTCGAACTCAGGCAGCACGCAGTCAAATGCCGTCCATTCAGTTTAACTGGAAAGATTTGCTAGGACCCTCTTTTTCTTTTGAATAAAGTCTGCAAGTAGGGCCTTTTCCTTGAACATGTGAGCCTATTCGGTGGGGTTGGGGTTGCGGCTCTGGCGTCTCTCTATATGTCAGTCACTTGTAGCTATCCAGTCATAACTGAGCTCGATATCCCCTTCTGTTATTTACGCCTCCCCGACGAAGTTCAAGATTAGTCTGAGAGGTTGTGATGCATGTGCATGAAAATAGACGGAAGGTCAGTGGAGAGAAAAAAGCGATCCTCAGTGGCGCTTGTTAGAGAGGAAGTAAACTGGATAAAAAGAAAGATTAAGGGGTGGCAGAAACACTCCAATATGACTTGAAAAGGAAACTGTTGAATGCAACGAAATAGCTCGGAAATGGTCAGAATGATAAGCACTTTAAGGGGATAAACAATGATCCGAAATTAAGGAAGTTCGGGTCATTCACAAAGGCGGTTTGATTTCGATGGGCGCACAAGGAAAGGCATCATGTTTAGGATCAACGTGAATGCATGAAGCTGTGAATGGAGCTTTGATTGTTACCTTCTGCTAGGTACTGGAGGGAGATGATAGCCATGTTACAAGTAGAATTTTGTTCACCATAATCGCTTTGCGGTCAGATCCAAGACAAGAAGTCATTTGCATAACTCGCAGCGCAGCTTTGATATAGGGACTCTTCCGGGTGGGATTATTGTGAGGACTTGTGAATTGATAGCTGAGATTATGACGACGATCTGGAGTTATTAGTCAATCCGATCATATGACCCGCAGCAATTGATGCACCGCTTCAATGCGCTAGGTCGTAGCAAAATGCAGTAATAGTAATAATATTCGTATATTTCTCGGAAACTTCGACAGACATGCGTGGTTGCATGATCAAATATAGCAGAAATGAGCGACTCATGGCGAGCCAATAACGATAGCCGGAGCAAGCATGTGGGCCGGAGACGAGACTTTGATAGTCCGCGCTTGAAGTTAGCTTTAGTCAGACAACCAGCGGATCATATAACTGGTAAAAGTAACCAATGCGTCGTTAGCGGCTATCGTGTTTTCTGTGTACGCCAAAAATTTCGTTCTTTCATGATATTTACGCGATTAGGGTTGGCACCGAATCCCAGGCGTCCCTAAAATCACCAAGTACCCAGGGGTCGCGGGTGAAATTCTTCGGAGCCTACTATGGAAGACACTGGGGCTGATAAGAAATGACAATGTAAAGGGTCATGATTAGTTAAATAAAAATAAAAAAAAGCATGCCATTTGGCGGAAAAGTGTGCAAAAGTGGGAAAAATAAAAGCACTTGCTGATTTTAGCGAAGTAAAGTAAATATAACGTTATATTTGTTTGATAACTTGGTGTACATGCTTGTTTGCATGACCAAATACCAGACGGTACTTCAAAATGCAGGGAATAAATGGTTCACAGCCGAAAACAGAATAGGATATTTATTTAAATTACAGATGTATTTCTGATAAGGAAGCATAAGTGACGTTAAGAACGGTTTTATACGCCTCAATGACGCCTGTGGAAGGTCCACAATCCAATCACAGTACAGCAATGAGTGTCGAGTTGTGGCCGCAAAAAGTCTGTGCACTGGACAAAGAAAGAAAATAAAATCCCGAGTGCTCATCAAAAGTTTTCATAACTGACCATAATGGATGGAATGAGAAACAGACAGGGACAATAGATGTCAAATATCAAGATGAAGATAATGCAGATTTGCCATTGCATCGTAGTTGCTGCTGCCGAAAAAATCAGCAAAAGCCGTTCAAAAATGGTGACGGAAGAGGAATAATAATAAAGAGCTATGAAAAACTACTGTTTGAGATAGTTGAGATGGAGGGAATCACCAATGTGGAGGAAGGAATGGAATAAACTGCGATGTTTGATATATCCGACGCTGGTGAGTCAGTAAGGAAGTGCAACTTAGTCCTTTTGCTTCTTTGTTTTGTGTTCGGGTTTCGTGTTAATAACGAATGCTGGCACTGGAATAGCCGGGTGTCTGAAGGAAGTTTGTGGAGATGTTCGGGGGTGAAGAACAGTGGCGGCACGTGAAATGCGGATCCATGTGCGGATGCCTTCGTGGCAGTCGATTTTCAATGTAACGCAGATGTTAGTTACGCATTAGCAGTTCCGAAAATCAAGCTGTTTATTTTCCAGGACCTGCCCACTCATAGCAAGCTGGTTTCGGGAACAACAATATGCGGCGTCCATTCCCAAGCACACCTTCAGGAAGATGGTTGGTTTCCGCTGAGGTGACACGCAGCGCAGCCTGA
This sequence comes from Fasciolopsis buskii, assembly GCA_008360955.1. Classification (NCBI taxonomy): domain Eukaryota; kingdom Metazoa; phylum Platyhelminthes; class Trematoda; order Plagiorchiida; family Fasciolidae; genus Fasciolopsis; species Fasciolopsis buskii. The sequence continues at coordinate 90,069 of LUCM01008822.1, read as the reverse complement.
GAGGCAGAAGTTATTTGTCTTTTCTGGGCTAGTACATTTCAGTCTTGGGCCAGTTTGCCCCTTCAGTAAGGAAAGAATGAGGAGATGGGGCCATAAACGGTCTGCTAAACTCTTAGCGTGACAGCAGCGCAAACGCGCAAATGCGGAGTGGAATAGATTAGAACTGGGGCCATCTGGAAGTATCCAAGCTAATGGCTACGTAAACGCGAAAAAGAAATATTATATGTAGAATGAGGCGCCTCCTTGCAAAAACAGTGGTCCAGTCTTCACGCGCGCCCAGACTGGCGATTAGATAGTGAGACCAAATGTTAATTTGTGAGTAAACAAGTTGGAATCAGAGGTTTATTTCGACGTCTATTTGTACTGTTAGCAATTATCTTATTAAGAATGCATTTGTGAGGTGAAAATAGCGTTCAGATGGTTTTGTTGATAGGAAATTGCAAGAAATGAGTCCGGCCATTCTTGTTACAGCTGCTTGGATATATGCTCTTGAAAACTACCGAGAAAGTAACAACTCCTTGGATGTACGGTCAGGATGCGACTTCAAAAGCTATTTTTTCATATGAAATTAATTTTACCTCCGTGCTGCAGGTATGACATTTGCCCAATTCCACTTGTGACCGCAACGAAGGCTTAAGAATGCATTCTTTTTGTCGGGGTGGTTTATTTTATGGTGGGAAATTGTCGATGACAGGAACATTGTTCCTGAATGCCAGCCTTGATATTCGGACTAAAACCAAGAACTCCGAGCGCCGCAGGGTATTGGAAGAAGTATTCAAAGCTTTGGTTTTGCAGCTGCACATCCATTTACCGATGATCTTATGAAAAAATGAAGGCTAATTTACAATCCACGCAGTCATAATGCAAGAATTCACGTAGGGTCAAGGGAAGAATGGAATATACAGTGTTTCTAAAATGATAGACTTCGTAAGCTATATTGCAGATAACAGAACACGACCTTGGCAAAACCGAAAACATCCTAGGGAAAGAATCGCTGAACCACCCAAAACGAGCATTAAGGTTGAGGGCTCGCCTTAGATATCTCTACGGCGCGCGTTATTAATAAAGTAGCAAAATTGCTTCGCTTTCCCGCAGGGAACGTTTGCTTCCTACAGCGCTCTGAGACTTCAAACTACGCGGCCCTCAGTCTATTCTTTCGCAAAATCTTCGGTTTTACCAGGGTAGGTGTCGGTTAGAGCTAGTCGATATTTAAACATCCTTTTGATATCATTAACTCCGGTTTGGCCTCCATCTTTTCCAATGCTAGTTCAGTGGGTCCCGAAAAAGGACACGAGGGCAGGATTCTTCATCGATTCTTGATGGCGACAGCCATCATGAATGGCACGCGTTTTCTAGATGACTCAAGCGATACGATAAATGCAATCGAAGGTGGTGGTTGCTGTGGTTGCTGTCTTACCTCAAGACAAAGCATCCCATTTCCGGCAAACTACCCACATTCTTTTGATCGGTTACCCCAAATTGCCAGGTGCGTTAGATTGCTCTCAAAACCAGCCGGTCTGAGTGGGCTCTTTTGCCGAACATTTCACTTCTTTTCTCTTATGACTATCAATCCTTTCCTCGTTTGGTTCTGCACCTCCCAACCTGCCGGCTTTGCATTACCAGCGATTAGCTTTGTTTACTCAATTGACCAATCTGAAAGACTTCTGCAGGGGATAAAAAGTGAGTAAGTTTTGTGCTGGACCTAATCGTGCCCCAGGTGTGTGCTCCGCAGTACCTTACTCCAATCCAATTCGTGGCATCTCATAAAAACTTGGTGTTTCTCATCCACGCTAAGCGAAACCTCCGGCTGCTGCAGCTAATAAAGCACGGATTAGGAAATTACGGCTGCAAAGTTAATTCCATAGCACCAACGATCATCGCCCAGAGAAAGAGTTACAAAAAATCGAAAATGGGTGAATCTTCTCTGGCAGGAAAAACCGGAGGTCGAGCTGTAAGGAAGACGCTTTATCCACCTGGGCCTGATTTGTGGAATGTGGTGACTTTACTCTGCCTGGTGCGGTTTTGGATCTCAAACTGGAGGCAGCCAGGTAATATTGCTAGGGCATCTTTACGTGCATTTAAGGTTGGACTCATCTTAGTTTCGAACCCCATTCCGTTCCTCTTCATAGGGGCTTTGGACTAATGTTTAACTAGTCCACAATTGCCGTCATGCAATAAGGTTCTAGCATCTTCATGTTATCTCCGTTGCAAAGTTCGCTAAGTACACAGTAACTAATATTTGTCACAAGATCGAAGCTGCCAACATTCTTTATCCTTCATCGGTGCAAACAGGTTCATATTCCATCATACCTGTTATTGACAAACTGTGCGAGTCATGGCTCCAGCTACCACCCAGAGCTGATATGGATTTCCACTCAGGAAACCCTTCTTTCATCCAAATCTTAACATTGCCGCAAAGACCACGAAAGGTAGCGTAGGGGTATTTCCTTTCCGAGTATGGTCCTGCAATTCAACGATTTTAGAAAGGACAGTTAATTCCGCCAGAAATGGACATGTTTATGTCAGCACCACTAAAGAACCTCATAGCATTCAGAATCATCCCCGCCACTTTATCTTGTGAGACACCTAAATAATCATAATAATAATGATGTATGTTTCTCGATTTGCGAGGGGCATGCGCAAGACAAGATCACACGAAATGTGAGGATATGCGCTACTTTGGATTACAAGGGAGGCGCGATCAAGATCTTCCAAGCTGATGCATAAGCCAGGGTAGGTTCCAACCTGTTCGTTGGCATGGCCGGTGAGCACCGCGCATGTTTTGGGGAGCAAAGCGGCTGTGCAACAATGGTGGAAGGTACTGTATGACTGAAAAAAAACCGGGTAAGATAAAAGGCATCTTGACGACATTTGGAACAAATCAATAGGTTGAGGGATGGTAAAAGGTTTAAATTCTGGCTGATTTGAAGCCCCGAGATATGGTCTGGAAAAGGGGACAGTTAGGGTAGGCAGGTCGGCCTAAGCATTGTGTTCACAGGCCAGAGATGATCAGTTAAAGGTTATTCGGAAAAGTGTGGTCTTGTCCCGAGCTGCGTATCGTTCAGGGGAACAGGTGAGGGGCCAGTAATTCGAAAATCAGTTTTAGTTCTGGGACGGCCACCGAGGTTGAAGTTATGATTATTAAATAACGTCGTTGTTTGTGGCAGCAAGAGATGGTTCCTAATGCTGTGGTGTTCTTAGTGACGCTGAACTGAAGAGATTATTGTATAACGGAGCTAACTATACCTCCTGAAGAGGCTTAGCTGCGTGACCATGGTAGATCTAATGGGACAAAACTTGGCATCGTGCTATCATTCATGGGCTTGGCAGGGATCTTAGGAGGTTGAGGGGGTTTTTGTGGTTTACATGGACCCCACTCATTAAGGAGGATCGCAACATCATTGGTTAGAGTATAGTATCTTTTCCTGGTGATCAGCACATCACTAGTCGTTTGGGAGCCTGTAGCCTGTGGGGGCAGGGCAGAGTATGCCGGTGAACTACGGGAACTGGTCTTGAAGACCGTGCTGTAGAGCGCGCGAGGATGGACGGGTGTTTGAGCCTAACTGAACAGAGTGAATCTGAGTTTCTGTAGCCTAGGTGGGGCGTATGGACGGAGGCTAAGATGTGGGGGGCGAGCTCGGCATGTATAGGTTTACAATGGTGGAGCGTGGGTTCGCGGACGGTATTGGCTCCAATGAATTTCTCTTAGGCCAGCGAACGGGTGAATGTTCTGGAGACACAACGCCCGTTTTAGGCGGCTCCGCTGCAACGGGCCGTGCATTTTTTGGTGGTGGCATCTTGAACATCACCTGCTTATGACCGGAGTCGTGCGATATGTCGACAACAATTTCCCTCGGAATAGGTGTTTTGTTTATGTTTGTTTTGCTTTTAAAACGTGTAGTCGCAGCAATAACGCTTTGCTTGCTAATGGATAACTTCGCTGGAGTTTTTGTCTGGAACTGTACCATGAGGGGACAACTATGACTTTATGTCTACTTCCACAGCCTCGTCGTTATGTATGGTATGTGTGCCATGCCGCTAGCCGCCATGAGTTGATCTCTAAGGCCGTTCATATGAATACAATCATGGATGTTCTAAGGCAATTACGTTACATGACCTATCCACTCTACTCGGTCTTGCGGAGGCCAGCACGTCCAGGAGGTTGCTAGCGGCCACCAGTCCATGCTTATCCGGCCGCACTTCAGGTTAGATGAGGTGGAAAAGGAGTGCAAGCTTTCAGAGAGAGCGCTGCAAATTTTTAACGTGATCCATTGAATTGGATAATCTTCCTTCGACTATCTGTGCCCTGCCATGAGCTCATTGTTCTCAAACAAGGGCCAATTATGGAGCTTCTTGCAGAGCCGGGCGAACACTGTCATTGACGCGTTTGGCTCGCTGACAGACACCAAGCGCCATTCTGCTTTTGCTTGGAAATTTAAAGTTTGGGAAGAAAATCTAAGTAAGGTTGTGAAAGGTGACCTTTTATAGCTGTTGCGACTATAGCGATGACGGGGTACTCTATGTAAATGCTTCACCAGACTAAACGGGCATCAACGGTGGGGAGCAGGTTATAGGTATACAAAATGGGCCTGAAGGTAAATTAGCAAGACAATACCCTACGACGGATGAAAGCCGTTAAATGACCGGCTAAAATAAATAATATACGATAGTGTGATATAAAACAAAACACCCTGAGTCACACTGTGGGTATGAACAGCAGGATGATGTTGAGGGATGAGTCGTGTGGATAAAGAAAGGACGAAAGGTGTATCTAGTCTTGAGGCAACTAAGCAGACCGATTGAATTTAGTTGGCATGTCGACATGCTGGATCCGATGCTGTCCGATGCTGAGCTAGAGAGAAATAACGAGGTAGTTCTGATGGTAAGAGAGGGCCAAAATATGCAAAAGGCACTTACATCCGAATGCGGCCGGTGGTAGTTCCATCACATTCCCATGCGTAGTTTATGGGTTGAGCATCGAATTGATTGGTAATAGGGGTGTAGTAAATATTTCCTGACATACAGTTCAGAATATCGACTGCTACAATAGGCCAAACGGAATCCTGAGGGTAACTAAGATCAAGGTCATCGTAGATTGGGTACTCAAAGGAGCCAACCTCACATCGAGTTTGCCTGTTTTTCTGGAGGCTCGGTAACCAACTGCGGAGATGTCATTGTCGGAGGAGAGGTCAGACTGCCAGGTCTCTATGATGAGGATAAAGACTTTGGTATTCACATGAAGCACCGGTGGTAGCAGGCACATCTTTTGTAACAGGAGTCTGACGTCTGATAGTAGTAGGAAACTCCATGCAAGACTATGACCAAAAGTGTTGGAATTCATCAAGTGGGTATATATATATATTGTTTGGCATCTGCTGGGGTGAGGAGGGTTGATGATACACTGGAAGGTGGAACGTTAGGGTCGGCGAAAAAGACTTAAGGGTAATTAGGAAACTGCTGCCTATTTCCGAAGATCGGCTAATCGCGATAGCCTCCGGGATGACTAGTTGAGTCGTTTGTAAGGATCTGGCACTTGTTGAAGGTAACAAGTTTGAATGGAGGAGGCGGACGATACTCTGCGACTGGTTTAATAAATTGCTGGACGGAGGGAAGTTCTGATGATATCGGTGATTATATTGCGGATTAGACTACAAAGCTAAGTGAGCTCTCCAGCGCCTATTTGTCAACACCGTGGTCTCGAAACGAAAGTTTTGCCATTTGCGACGCATCCGTGGCCAGCCCCAGGAAGCACATCCCAATGAAATCGAAATTCTTGTCAATGTTTGTTTGTCTCAGTGCATCGTTGGTGCCCTCCTTCGATTACGGTATCGGCGAGGGGTGTGGTATTGCCTCGGAGAGGGAAGAGGGTATTAGGCAGACGTGTTAGATATTGCACCCGAGAGCAGGGAGCTAGGTTTGTTGATGATGGAGCCAAATTAACATTGGCAGTATGGGGAAACCAGGGATGGCTGCGGTGTGGACATTCCCAGACATACCACTGGACCCTGAAGGACTTGAAGTAGGTGGGGCTATAGTCTAAGGCGAATGTGGTACCAGGAAGTAGACCAGGTGCATTTGCAGAATCGCTAAAACGTGGGCGTGCATTGCGCGAGTTTGTGATTCGATCTGAAGAAAGTGAGTAGGGTGATGCCAAATGCGGATGTTTGGGTGGGGGCTAGGAAGAAAATAGTTAATTCGAGAGATCAAGGTCTGCTGCCGTTGGTCTACCCATGCTTGCTTCGGAGAATATGTCGAGGTGCGAAGCAATGAGGCTATAGGGCTAGACGGAGGTGGCATGGAATTTAGACAGACAGGAACACCATTCGCGGTGGCAGCGATGCCTTGCCTCCAGATTGGGTCTTGTCAGCCGTAATTTAACTTTATTGAATGAAGCGACTGCTATGTGAATTTGTTTGCTGGTGGATCGCACAAAAATATCCTTAGGAAAACTGCATAAAAACAGGACATGTATAACGCTGAGAAAATTTTTGCAGCCTCGTCATAAAGCGCAAAATATGTCCCATGTCACAACCACAAGTGGTGTCGTAATGGCTGCATCCATTGAGGTGACATCAAGGAAGTTAAAATCTACAGCGGAACCTATCAATTCTGCCTGCAGTTTCAAACGACCGCGAGTCCAGAAAGCGACCGGCAGCCATTAAGTCTCACTTATCCGACTGAGGGCAAGCCTCGTAAGTTAGCACCCTTGTGTTAGTTTTGATGAGGCACATTCTAGTTTAATAGCGGGGTCCATTATGATCGACAGTTTTCCAGAGAACATGTTGAATTTTAATCTTAGGTAAAATATCGGAAAAACAGAGGCGTGAAGCTCCGGCCAGCGTTCGGTTTTCAGCGCTATTTGTCATCAAGGGAACGGCACTCTGTGGTTGACTGAAAAATGCGGCGGCAAAAAACCATAAATGGGAGCAGCGCGGCGCGAATCCGCAATATTTTCACGATCCTGTTAGACTCAAAATAAGGCGAGGTGTTCCATACAGTAGGGGATTTGTGGTCAACAGTGCAGAATAGCAAATCTATAGTCTTTTGTTTGATGTGCTGACACCATGCTCCCCAAGAAGCGGCCTTATCTTGCCATGACTGATGAAATGAGTGATTTCAACTTAGCTTGCAGTGGAGATCAGTTCGGTGGAACGACGATACGGAGAAAATAACGGTCGCAGATGTGGATGTTTTGCTCACAACACCCAGGTAAATTCCCGGAGCATGTTTGGCAATGTGGTTCACTTCTGTCTCATGCCGGCAAAAATGATCTGAGAAGAAGCAATCACCTGCGCTCTCCTGACAGCTCAGATCCTCATCATAAGGGCTAAGGAATCAAGGAAAACAGACAGATAAATGTCAGAAGACTCAAAAATCCATAAAAGAATTATACACATGCAGGAATTTTTTTACTTTACTGATTGTGAAGCAAAATTTGCCTCGACTGGATGAAGGCTTTAGTTACATAGAAGTTGAAAACTTTAAATCCAGTTTGTTTGATTCAGAGCTATGGACAAGTAATGGGTATGCCGACTGGGAGATTAATGCAGGCTAGAATTTTAGAACGAAGCCCTGGAAAAGGCGGTGTGCCGTAAGCCCAATTGCCTCAAGGGCACTGTGGCAATAGGAGCGCCACAAAGTGTATGTAATAATTGGTTCCATTATAAGTGTATTAGTATGAGGAAGGACACAATGAGCTTCACTGCCCGTGTGAAAATTAAACTGCGCTTGTTCAGAATGCAAAAGCTGAAGAGAACCAATGTCATAGAAAACAGACAGCACGAGCAGTAAACATCTTCGGGGCAGGCGGAAGACAGTCAAAGTGCCGAGTTGCATTGAGTTAAAGAAATGGAAGGATTTGGAACGAAAAGAAGAACCTACTGGGACAGACTCTGTTAAATAGACATGGCTGGAAGTTACGAAACCCTTGCAGCTCGGATGCGGTACAATGAGGATTTTGTCTGAGAAAGGAAACGGGACCAAGCGATAAAAGCCAAACATGTTGATCCAAAGATAAAAAGACAGGGGCCCAAGCAATGCGCAAATAATCGTGCAGATACAGGAACTTAGTATAGGGATGGTGTTGCCAACCAAGAAATTTCGTGTGCGGAAATCCGTTAGGGTTGGGAGCCAGATAAAATGCAGGGCGAGGTAACCTGAATTGGAGATACCGGAGAACGTAGTTTTTATGAGATTACTGAGCCTGCAAAGATGGAAGTATGATAGTGATTCGGAAGGATGACATCCACGGACGATATTTGCAAAGTTTACAGCCTGGGGCATGAGGAAGATTGCATGGTACTACCTGAATGAATAAAGCGCATTACCGGGGAAGGGATTGAAAAGAACCTCATGATACTGCCGTCAACAGGATGAAGAATTACGATGTCATGGAAGGATCCGCAGGATTCAGTGCAGCGAAGCTGTGAACCTCCGAAATGAGAATGCATGGAGTGGGTAGAGGCAGCGGAAGTCCACTATGTGAAGTAAATCTGCAGGTGAACTAAGCAGGCAGGCGAAGACTAGAAGACTGGATCTGCGGAAAACGTTCGTGGTGGTCATGGCCAGGAGGATCCGGGAAAAGAAAGCTGTAAGGGAGAAAAAGTGGGTGGGCTTTTTCGACTACCATATGAAAAAGCGGACGATGCTCCGGGTTGTAGGTTTCAAGCTATTGTTACCGCCGTCCGTTAAGCGACTAAATGGTCTATGAGGAGGTGCTGAAAGTGGCCTAAAGGAAAGAGTTTGGTCGGGCTAACGAGGCACCCCGAGAACGAAGCCCTTGATTTCGTGCAGGCAAGTTGGATGGTTCAGTAAGTTGCTCAGTTGAGTAGATGGACAGTTTACCAAACGTCATGATTCGTCGAGCTGGTGATAACGGGAACACCGACCGTCCTAAGGGGCCTGCAGCTGGAGGAACCAATAGGCGGGAGCGCTCGTATCTTAGGAGACGTGCGACTGATGCTTCGGGAGTAGTAACTCGGCAAACACAACGAGAGCTTCTCATGGGTGGACAAAGATGACTGGTAGCATTGGACTTTGGGACCCCATGGAAAGTGGAAATGAGTGGCGACTGCGTGGATTGTTAGTAGGGCCAATTAATAGCAATCTGTTAGGAGTAACAGATGCGGGCGCGTCTCTTCGCAGGGCTGAATGAAATGGGCTGCCACCATGGTGGCGAAGCAGAACCAAAATGCCAACAAAGTTAAAAAGGCCTTCACGATGGGTACTGAGCTCATCTGAAGCACAGAGTGGACAGAAGGAGGAGTTCACACATCCAGCGACAATGCAGGAACAGCAAAAGGCCGAAGGAGTGAATGTGTGATTTCCAAGGGAGTCTAGGTATAGCTTGGTTATCTGTTTTTATAACAAGACTGCATGCGTTGCGGAGCTGTGGGGATGCACGATGAGAATGTTTTCTCTTAAAGATGATGGGAATGGCAAATGGAGTTTCAGATAAGATTCACATTTCACCCCAGGGTCTCAAAAGAGTTTCCATCTTCCTGTAGTTTAAACACCAGCGCAAGAGTTCGAACGATCAAGCGCCTCGGCTTAGAGCCCAAGAACGAAACTAGAACTGGAACTTGTAGTGAGCGCCGACCTTGAGCTGTTGTTCTTAGACAATTTTGGCTCGTCTTCTTACGCCGCACCTTTGTACGCCTGGTTGATAAATTCCAGGTCCTATGAGATTAGCGTTTTGGATGAATGTGAACGTACTTGGGTAATGCATGTGTGCTAAAGAAATACATCATTCTGGTCCCTAATCACATAAACAACCTTCCTTGTATCGTCCTAGGGAACATTGCTGTGCCCGCCAATGATGTCACCATCTGGAGTATCGAAACTGCAGTAGCACAAACAGCACCGAATTATATGACCCATCAGTAGGAGCCTGCCGATCAAAAACAACAAGTGTGTAAGTATGTCGTCTGGCGATGCTCTGGCTCAGCAATTATGGACTGTGGAAAACGCCCAGATCCAGAGTATTGAGCAGCATAAAATCCTAGGTTTCTGGTTTGGTAATGCATTCTGTTCCTTCCACCACCAACATGTTGCCAGCAAATCGGCTTTTGTCCTGAACATGATGAGACGTAATTTCCCATTCATCTCTAGAAGATTTCTAGATTCCCTGAGGCACCTACTGTATTCCTTTACTTGAATGTGCAGCCGCACTGCACATTCGGGGGCGAACATAGGTCGTGATTTACCTCATCATGTACAGAGGAAGACCACGAAATAATTGCGTGGGTTTTTGGATATTTTGTGTCCTCAACTTCTGGCCGATCTTGGTATGTATTAACTGGAAATTCGCAGAATAAGGGCCGGCCTATTTCTCATTTATTTTGGTTTCTACATGTTTGGTAAGCATATTTTTCACACGTTCCAGTCTGGACATTCAGAGGGCACTCCAAAAGTGTTCAAGCCTAGTTCTCGAATAAACGCGCAAAAATTCTCGCGCATCGAGTATTGTCTCTTAAGAACAGTTTATCCCCAAGAGGTGATTGATGCATAGAATAAAGGAACCTCCAAATAAAGGGTAGATAGGTTTTTGGGACTGTCATCTAATACCGCAGCTGCTGTCCTGTTAAAAAGAGTGAAAAAAAACCAAGTTAGATCCTTTCATATTTTCTTTTATATAGCCGTTTACTGAATGCGCACTACGATGCTGCTTTTTATAACGCCAACGCCCACGTAGTAATGTTCTGTGCTTATGAGAGTGAGGTGAGTACTCCACCTTTTCTTGCAGCAGAAATTAGGGCACTGGAACTGAACGTGCGAAAGACCTGAGAACAAAAGGCGATACAAGGCACAAGTTAGCTAACTTGTGTTTTCTCACTGTATCATAGTTATTGGGATTCGCTTTATTTTTCATCCACAGAATCACTTTTTTACACTGCCAACATAAGTTGATCACCATACACTGACCGACGTGATCCCGTCGTCTGTTGTCCTCCATTTGGGATGTCTTTTTCGTGGCGGATTACGAATCTCCGGAGTGAATTACCTGCTGTGATGGTTGTGAGAACCATTAGCCATGTTAGGGCGCTGTTGCTAAGGCAATAACACGGATCGTTGGGTTAACATCCTCATTCGGATACAGTTCAGGTCGCAGGACTTAGGTCCTATACGGTACATAATATTCTTGAAATGATTTTTCCCCCAATTGTGAAATGGATAGAACACCTGTAGTAACACGGCCGATTTTGTTTGCACCGAAAGACTTGCTGATAATCGCCCAGCTTCAACTTTCTTTACTTGTTTGCATTTTATATCGGCTTATTAGTACAGCATATCTCGGCAGTTTTTCCGGCGAGAAAATGCTGCTAAAATACAGTTTTCTTGTTTCACGCAGTTGGCATCCTTCTCCATCTATTTGTTCAAGGTTTATAACGGCTGAAAAACTGCATTGATTTGCTGCTGACCACTGGTCCGATCGTTCCACTTCAGTGACTAAGCGTATGTACGTTTATCAATCTTCACATCTGTTTGCACGTTAAAAACTGCATTTTTCCAAGACTATCAATATATATATATATATCACTGATACATAATAAGACATTTGTGGATACGTTAAAAAAAATACTGTGGGGTACAATAACTGCGGTCACTCAATACATTTGTTGAGAACCCTTATGACGTTTTTTACTTCAGTTTTGCTCCTGTGCATATTTCCCTATTTCCGTTAGTCAGCTTACGTAAGTGGAATTCTTTAATGACTCATAAGGGACTCAGAAACACGAATATACAGACATTGCTACACATTTGTCGCTACATAGAGTTTTGTAGATTTTTCCATTCCCAGATGTACGCAGGAGATCCAATGTATATATTGAGTAACCATATTTTCCCTCGCAATGCACATCCATGTATACGCCTACGCGTACGTATACGTGGATCTGAAGCATACACGAGGCAGCTAGTTTTTCGGAATTCAAGTTTAGAAAAGAGCATCAGAGGCTTCGTTATCAGAAAAATATCAGTGGTTTAATAGGTGCTCTTTAAGACTCTTGTTTCCTATTATCAACTACACCATCTATAGCTTATTTTCTCGCTATGGATGTCTGCTAATTAGTGAAGCAAAGAAAGTAAATTGATTGACTCCATTGCTTAAGGTATCCGCTTGCGTCATATTTAAGCGAGGCATCACAGTGCGTTCGGAGTACCCCATTTGATGTGTTCACGTGCCTAGTGTATGACCGCTGAGAACAAACCTCATTATTTTTTAATCACCATAAGCCACAACGTGTGGATAAGCATACAAGGGAACAGATTTCGTGTAACAAGCACGCGTCGGCTGCGAAGACAGTTGACATTAGCTACTTCATCAGTGGATGACAGACTACATTTTTTAAATCTCCCAATTTCGTAATCTCTTATGCTCTGTTTACAAATTATAGTCTTTGAACCACTTGTCGCAACAGCCTACTTTTTGCTAGCAGGGTTGCGGCTGGAGTGAGCTTTTTTTGTGCCAATGAGTGCGGGTGTCCCACCATAAATAAAACATTGCAACCTTATGGACAATTTGTCGAGGATGGAATGTAATAGGATAGGTCCATGATTTGTTTGTGGTCGAAATACTGCCGAGGTTCTAAGATCGTATGCAATTTGGGAAAGACTGGATATCCTGGGGGTGCAGTAATGACAAACGTCGGAAACAAGGCCTTCAATTAAGGTGTTCACACTTGCGGTTCATGTATAGCCTGAAAACCATAATCTACGAGTAATTGGAAAGTTTACAATGGGACCATAGGTACACAGACTTTGTCTCCCATTAGGAAAATTGCTAGTTTAATGTGTCTCGTATGGTTCGACAATGGTAAAGCTTCAGACAAAACCTGGAGGTAGTCAGTAGCTGAAGCCTCACCATTATTTTTAAAATGGAGTCCAGTCCGTTATCGTCGAATGACGAGTTGTGTAGTATCGATTTTCTGGCATTTTTGCCGTGGTTTGCGAAGATGAGTGTGAAACACCAGTTATAAACTGGGTTTATATTTTGTATGTTGTCTGTTTAATCACGTACGATAGAGCCATTTAGCTGTCCAGTTCCTGCTGGAACTACCTATCTGGTTGAAACAGTCTCATTCGGGCTACTTTGGGACACACATGAGCTTAGTGTGATTGCAATCGGCCGCCCCCCCTTCATCCATACTTTAGTCTTACTTCGAAATTTGTAAATTCTTCTAGACGAGGACCGGACCCAAAGACGACAGGCAGGTTGGATATTGTCTGTCGTTAACTTGGGACAGTATGCGAATAATCGTTCATGTGAATGGCGTTTGTGGTTTTCGAAAGAGTCATCGGGTAGAATGTAGAGGACCAGAATAACAGTATCCCCACGATCTACAGTGGAGCTTTTAGTATTTAGGCTTAACGTGATCATGCACCAAAGGACTGCATGTAAACACCCAACGCGTACTTTTGTCTGAGGACTTAAGCCTCTTGTCGCGTTCGTTACGATTCCCTTGTTATAAAAGAGGTTCCAAAGTCTCCTGGATACAAACGAAGACCCCCTAGCAGAGTGGACGTAACGGCCTACCGGATGTGGCAAATAATTGAGACTTAACAATAGTCGCTGTTGGTATATGGGAACATGCGAATTCAACGAGAAAAGTATGCTGTGCTATTCAGGTGAGGTGTCGGCTAGAGGAAACGGAAAGCAAAAAATTCTTCAAAGTTGAAAAGTTGTGTCATTTTGATGGGCATAGCATTTGGTGGATTAAAATTCCGGCCTTAATTTCAGTGTACTTCTTGCAGCCGTGCGGATTTCATATCTTTGAGTGAACGTGGCAAGTCACATGTTCTGATACAGCATATCAAGCGCGAAATTCCCAGACAGTAATGAATTGTGTATTTCTTTGATACTCCAACGATATGCGGTTGGGAGACACTAAGTTTTTGAATGTGTGTTGAAATGTCTTGTTTTCCGACTCGGAAAACAACGTCGTAATCCATACAGTAGCTGCACATTGCCAACTGAGAATCTTCTTGTTTTTGATTTTGGTGGTGCGTTATCAACTATGCATAAAGACGACTGAATTCTGTTGGTTGATGAATTTAAACCGATTGCTACCTAGTGGCGCCAGCGTTTGTAGATTTCACAACAGCCGATTGGCGTTCTTCTGACGGTGAAAGGCTCTAGAGAAAAAGCCGTACTTTTCGCTGTGACCGAACGGGCACAGATCATTTTGAATGTATCTATCTAAACTGATGTGCCACTTGAAACAACATTGATGGTTTCATTTTCAAGTCCTGGTTTTAATGAATGGGATGCATCCGTGGCGCCAATCGGAGAGAAGAGTATTTCATTATCAGGAGAAGATAAATACAACCGAGAACCGGGGGATCCAATGAGGATAGTGAACGAACAACTCCATACAATAGTTTTATGTTAACCAGGGTTAGACGCGGTTCGGGATGGATCTAGGGCCTCAAAGTAACTCAGCGTGGTTGGGGTTGGGCATCTCAGGCTCCGATTTGGCTACTCGCCCTGAACGCCTCTCTAGGTGCTCACAAACGACCATCTCAACTAGCTTCTGCTGAGAACGTCTTAAGCACTGCCTGCCTGCGGTGGAGGTATTCTTACTGAAGAGTGGGGACGAACGTAAATACCTGGCGTAATCTACCGGGTAGATTGGTCTTTGGCAATCAGTTTAGGGAAGTTGGCTGAACCCTGATCCCAAACCAGCCAAGGATGGCGTACAAAACACATGTCTGCGTGCGCACAGGCATCTGTGGAAAAGGGATGTACTGAGGACCCAAGATCTCTAGCCCCATCTGAAGGGAATGCGGACTGAGCAACTAGTCACCAGTCCGCAGTGGGTTACCTGACCCTCAGGTTGTACGACTGCTTTGTGGGTTCGGTCTTTTGGTCAAGAACTCTGGATTACGGTCCCCTAAATCAACCCTTTCTTCGGTTTCGGCAAACGAGTTGTATCATTCCACAGAGAGATGACAGGTCCCGATGGATGACCGACGGTGTTCTGCTGAAAAATGGGAGATCAAGCATGTTTGGTGAACTGTGTACATTGTTTCTTTTCTTTTCATGGTTTTCTTCCTTTGTCATGATTTTGATAACAAATGTTTCTCATACAGGTTTGTGCTGTACATATAAAACCATATATATACATGCGAAACTATATATATATATATATATGTATACAAATTGCAAGTGCTATCTGCATAATTTAGAAAAATTTGACTGAAAGCACACGACCGATTTGGCGCTTATTGACGCCCGTCAGGTATACGAACCCAATGCTATCTTGTTCAAACCTTTATAATAGTACCTTCCGAATTGGTATCTCACCAGAATGCAACTTCTAGCGTCAGGAATGTGCATGGAAGCTCTTCGTTGAAGAGTCCACAGAAGAATCACAACTGTGATTATTTGATAATTCCGTCAGCTCGGCTGATCC